>OY720445.1:65216569-65243629 GCA_963082915.1 Dolichopus griseipennis
AACACGTGCTTTCAGTTTTCTTTAAATTATCCAAAATCTATTTTAGATATTGCAACGCCATTTTATTTTCACTTTGTTATTTTTTACTTTGTCAAATTTTATTTAATACTCTTGAATTTTATAAAAATAATTTTATTAAACTTTAATTAATAATTGTTTTATCTATTTTATTATTATTTTTTTTTTTATACTAAATTATTTTATTTTATTTACTTACGTAGGTTCTTTTAGTTTAGACTGCGCCATTTATAATTGAAACTAATTAATTTCTGCTTTCAACTTTATTGTTCTAAATTCAAATCAACAAGAGGGCAACTTGCACTCAAGTTGCTCTTTTTATTAACAATATAACTGTACTTAAACTAAAGCTATATTACAATTGTATTAAATGACATGTGATTTTATTATCCATTAACATGTTTGTACTTAAAGCTATTTGTATTTGATTTTTATTCATTAAAGATGTAATTGTAATTAACACTATATTTGAAAGAGATAAGACTATGTTTATTATTATATTTACATGTAGGTATGGCAAGTGTACAAATTATATGTAACAATATTATTTAAAAAAAGAAAAACTTAAAATTTGGTTATTGTAAGACGAATTTGAGTAAAAACCTTTAAATACAAATTTGTATGTATTGTAGAAAATCACTCATGCTTTAAGAAAAAGGTAACTATGATTATGATTATAAAAGCTATGATAATAACAAGATTCGTAATTATATAATTATAAACATTTTATTTATCCTCTTATAAATATTTTCAGTGTGTATATATTTATAAATTTTTAAATAAGTATTCTAAATTTAGGTTAAGGTTCATGTTTAGGTTTCAATATATTTTTACAACTAAGAAAACGTATTTTAACTGCTCAGGATTTGAAAACCAAATTAATTAAGTAGAAAACAAATTTTAATTTTTTAAATTTTAATCTGAATATTGATTTGAATCACGTTCTTAGATATTCCCCATGAAAAATTAAAATATTTAATAGATAAAAATTAAAAAATTTAATTATAATAACATTATTTTTTCTTTCTAATAAGTATACTTTTAATTTATTAATATTATAATTGTTTAAATACATTTACTATTGTTATACTTGTAATTATAATTATTGCAATTTAATTATATTTATATAAAACCCATTATTAAAAAGTTCTTAGTTTCTAGTATTTAAAAGAACTAACAAGTTGTTTCATTTGGCAAGAAAAATTTTCTCGCAGTTTATTTTAAAAAAACAAAGGCAAATTTAATAAAAAACGAGGAAGAGTGTAGTAGAGTAGACTGTGTCAACTCTGGGATACCCGTATGACCGTAACATATACATTATATCATCCGGTTAATTACTTTTGGCAAAATTTCAAACATTCAGCTTTATTAGGTGTAGAGTAATGCTCATATAAAAGAAGGAGTTGTATGGCAGCAACTAGAACCCTTTGCAGTAGACCAACCAAATTTTGCAGTAACTTTGGCCATTACACTAAACTATTTTTGGCAAAATTTTAGACACCCAGCTTCATTTGGTGTAGTGTAATCCTCATATAAAAAAAGGAGTTGTATGGCAGCTACTCGAACCCTCAGCAGTAGACCAACTAAATTTTGCAGTAACTTTGGCCATTACACTAAACTATTTTTTGCAAAATTTCAGACACCCAGCTTCATCAAGTGTAGTGTAAAGCTCATATAAAAGAAGGAGTTGTATGGCAGCTACTCGAACCCTCTGCAGTAGACCAACCAAATTTTGCAGTAACTTCGGCCATTATACTAAACTACTTTTGGCAAAATTTCAGACACGCAGCTTCCATAGGTATAGAGTAATGCTCATATAAAATTATAAGTTGTATGGCAGGTACTCGAACCCGTGGACCAAAATGGCTGAATTTCAAACTCGATTCCGTTTTTTGCATAAAAACGAATTTGTGAAAATTTCATAATCCTAGCTCCTTTACTTTTTGAGTTATCGTGATGACGGACGGACGGACAGACGGACGGACATACATAGCTAAATCGATTTATTTTTCGATTCTGATCCGATCCATACACTTGAGTCTATATCTACCCCCCCTCCTTCTCTGCGTCACAAACGTAATGGCAAATTTATTATACCCTTGGACTATATAGTCATACGGGTATAATGATATTTAAAGAATATTTCGGTATTAAGCAAATATACCATAAAGATGAATTTACTATAATTCCAATTAAACTTTTAGAATTTATTGGAATATCAGTTTTAACTGGTCTGAAAGAACGGAAAATTAATCCTTTCTTAAGAATAGTAAGTCTAATCAACATTTATATATTGTTCATATCATTTAGTTTATTTTTTTATACAACAATCCAAAAAATAGTTTCTAAAACTGAACTTGGAAGTTTTTTTGAACAATTTGTACATTATATATTTGGAGGTGTCGCCATTATAACACTTATTCAAATGACATTATGTAAAAATAAAATTACAAATTTGAAAATTGAATTAGATAAATTTTTTCCAAAAACAATAATCTCTCAAAATTTTTATAATACATCAAATTTTATGAATAAAATTGGTAAATTTTTCAAATTGTTTGTCATAGTTGTGATTCCTTTAATGATTATGCATTGTTGTAATGCATTATTTGAAATGATTTATATGTATATTAAATATGGAAAAGTAGAAAAATTATTACCATTTGATATTCAATATCCATTCGATATAAATGAAGTAAATTTCATTGTATATTCATTTTTGCATTTTACTCAAATGTGTGGTGGACTGTCAGCTAGTGTCTTTAATTTTTGTGGAATTTTAATTTTGTTTGGATTCACATTTCAATTTATATATTATAATTTTAATATGATTACAAAAAATATTGATAATTTAAATTTGTTGTCTAAAAAAGATTCTGATAAAGAATTGATTGAAATCACAAAACATCATCAACAATTATTAGAGTAAGTTTTAATAATCTAATACTAGTTATTACTTTTAATTAAAAATTAAATTTTTTTTTTTTTTTTTTTTTTAGATTATATAAAGTTTTAAATGAAATATTTGAAACAATTTTATTTTTTAAGTATTTTTCGTCAACATTTTTATTATGTTGTATTGCTATCACAGTTCTATTATCAAATAATACGTATGTAATTTTTAAATTCATACACTATTTTTGGCATGTAATGAATGAAATTTTTATATTTTCATTCTTGGGTGATTAACTATCTACTGCAGTAAGTATATAGAAATTTCTAAAATATAAATTAGAAATATAATTTTTGAAAATATTGCAGAGTGAAAATGTTTCTTTAGCAGCTTATAACTGCAATTGGTATGAAAAAAATGCAAGTTTCAAAAAGAATATATGGTTCATAATAATAAGATCACAAAAAGGTTTAAACTTTCAAGGAATTTTAATTGAAAAAATCGATTTAAAAACTTTTCAAAAGGTCAGGAACTTTTTTTATCATTATATTTAATTAAATTGATAAATTTTTTATTCTAATTTCTATTTTTTTAATTTATTTTCAGATTGTTACGAGTGGATTCAATTTTTTTACAATATTTAGACAACTGTTTTAAATTTAAATGATTATTTTGAAAATTTGCACAGATTCACTACTTAAAATTTATCATTGCTTACTCTTTTTGTGCACATTCAGAAATTGTTTTAAATCAAACAAAATGCAGATTGACTTACAGAAAAAATTAAATACATAGATATCACTTTAGCAATAAATATTTCAAATTTAGAAAACACAAAATAAAATACAAAAAAAAATATACTTTGAAGTATTGCTTAATAAAATTTTTTTTATTGTTTTTATGGTTTTAATTTTTGGTAAAAAAAAACTGTTCAACTATTATGGGATAAACAGTTTGACTTATATATTATAAAAATAATATTATGTTTTTTTTATTATTAGAACTGATCAAATGAACCCGGGCCTTTCGTATTCCTTGTATTTTTCATTCCAATCACTGTGCCACCCAGTTATACAATTTAACCAAGAGATAGTACTACGCCTTATAACATGTAGAAAAGTCTTAGATTTTTAATAAATACAATTCTTTTTTGTTTATATTGTAATTATTTTGTATTTGAGTTATATAATAATATTTTCAGTTAATGTAAATATTTTGAAGTATTTCCGGTAACTAAAACTTGGCTAAATTCTTCTATAAACAATCTTGAGATTTTTGATAGCTCATACTCGGTTTTTAAAATCAATAATGAAAATATAAGATATAAAATAATTATTTTAATTCCAGAAATATAATTCGCAATTACAATGATGATTTTAACTGGTTTTGCTTTGAAGATTGGGTTATTTAAATTATTAGGTTTTTCTAATAATTTCAAATAACGCAAAAATAGTTTCCATACAAAAGTTTGATAACTAAAGCCTTTTAAAAGTTTTTAATACCTTTAATGTTCTTAATAAATTTAAAATTTAATTATATTGTTGGGTGAATAGATATTACTATTAGCTTTGAGGAAAAAACTATCTAATATCCAAAATAAGTAAATAATTATTATATTACAGTTCATTCTGCTTTTAAAAAAAAGGTTTACTTTGCCTTTTAACCATAATGATTAACAATTTAATTTTGAAACCTCTAATCATTACGAGTATTATCATAATAATTTAAGCTTTTTATTTATCCCTTTTTTTAAATTTCGAATAGATTTTTTTTACAATATTATTTTACAATATTTAAAAATAAAAACACTTAGTTTTTAGCTATATTTCCTCTATTTTTAATAACAAATTCGGAAGAAATTTTCAAAAAATATTACATAAAATGAAATTATTCAGTGGATACTTTGGCATTAAAAAAATTTACCATCCAGATGAGTTTACTATAATACCAGTTAAACTTTGTAAATTAATTGGCTATTCAGTTTTCCCTGAAGCAAAAGAGAAAATATATTTCATCTTAAGAAAATTATTAATTATTGATTTTATTATACAAGTTTTATTATTTTGTTTTAATATGGTTTATAAAATATATTTAAAATCAGATATTGAAAGTGTATTTGAACAATTAATTCATTGTATATTTGGAACAATTTCTGTAATAACCATAGTACAATTAAAACGCTTTAAAAAAAATTTATCTAAGCTAAAAACGAATTTAGATTTATATTTTCCAAAAACTGAAAATGAACAAAATTTTTATAATATTTCAAATTTTATGAATAAAATTGGGAACTTTTTCAAACCATTTACTGTTATATTAATTATTGGTATGCATGTATTTGCTTTCACAACAATTGTAGAAATGATTTTTATGTATTTAAAATATGATGAATTAAAAAGATTATTACCATATGATGTATTTTATCCATTTGATATAAATAAAATAAATTTTTTTTCATATTTATTGATACATTTGAGTCAATCATTTGCTGGATTATCGGCAAGTATGGTCAATTTATCTGGGGTATTATTACTGTTTGGTTTTGCATTTCAATGTTTACTAAATTTTAATATAATTATTAAAAATATTGAAAATTTAAAATCATTAGATAAAAATGCTGAAAAAAAGTTAATTAAAATTGCAAAACATCATCAGAAGATGTTAGAGTAAGTTAGAATATTATATAATATATTTGTAATATTTGTTTAATTAAATATAAAACTTTCATATTTTTCAGATTATATTCAATTTTAAATGATGCATTTGAACTCATTTTATTTTGTAAATATTTTTCATCTATTTTTATGCTGTGTTTTATTTTCATTGTTGTTTTTTTAACCAATAATGTGTATATGATTTTTAAATTTTCCATTTACTTAATTCATGTTACAAACGAAATTTTTATCTTTTCATTTTTGGGTGATCGACTGTTAACTACGGTAAGGTCTAATAATTTTAGCATTAAAAATATTTACAAAACTATATATGGTTTTAATTATTTAATATTTTAAGAGTGAAAAAATTGGTTTAGCTGCCTATAATATCAATTGGTATGACATGAATTCAAAATTAAAAAAAAATATTCTCTTAATAATGTTGAGATCACAAAAGCCTGCGAACTTAAGAGGAATTCTAATTGAAAAAATCAATTTAGAAACGTTTCAAACGGTTTGAACTTTATTAAAATTTTTATAATTTTGATTAAATTTTGTTTTACAATTTTTATTTTAGATTGTTATTAACGGATACAATTTCTTTACAATATTTCGAAAATTATTTTAAAGTATTCTGAATGAATATCAAAATTATACTTAAACCTTTTTCTGCACGTTATTGCACCTTAAAAGCTTTTGGATACACTTTTAAAAAAATTTTAAACTTTATATAAATTATAAAATAAAAATTTATATTTGGGAATTTAAAAAGTTTTAAGTTTTATTATTTTATTAGTAAACAATAGTACTGGGGAAAGTTTGGCTTATCCTATAGTTTTCTTGGAAAATGTATGATCTAATGTAGTTGCATGGAAATATGTACATACGTATAAGTTATATAATAAAATATTTTATATGGATATGTTAGGGAAAACTGTATATAAAATTAAGTGTAATTTCCATTTGTACATAAATCAAATCAATCCACCCCTATAAGTATGCAATGTCTTTAAATCATTACATAAAAATTAAATTATCAGCCCATAATGGCCCTGGCAGCCAAGGGCTTTATTAATATTGCGTAGTTATTGTAATGCGTAATTTACGAATAAATAAATAAATAAATAAAATGAAATTTCAAAAATGCATAATTAATTAAATATTCAAATAAATAAATGAATAAATAAAAAAAAAGAAAAGTTAATTTTCTGGATATGTAAATTAAAAAAAAATATAAATACATTGTGAATATTGGAACAAAATAATATTGAAAATTGTCCTGGTAGCCGAGGGCTTTACCAATATTGCGTAATTCAGTGTAATACGTAATATTTAAATAAATAAATAAATAAAGAAACGTTTTATTGCATAAAACTGGCTTACAGAATTGAAAAATAAATAATAGATAACTAATATATACTTGTTGTAATTTATAAGTATGATTAATTTCCATGGTTATAATTAGATCAAATTATCAAAAGTTTTCTAAGTTAAACAATGTTTAATCATTTCATTAATATTAATAATCCCTAATATTTAAGAAAGGTTGAGTATTTTAATTTTTTATAAATATTTTTTATTAAAAGTAAATACACGATTACTTATAAGTTATCAAAAGTTATTCTTTAGACCTTTAAGTTTGCTATATAAATTTAACAACACTATTGAATTACTCCACATTTCCTTTTTTGAAAATTAAAAAATTTTAATAAGAAGTTGTGTTAGTTTGTTTTTATTATTTAAAAATTAATATATAATAAAAGTTAAGAATACTCAAAGGTTTTTGCAAAGAGTGGTGTAAAGATAGTATACTGCCGACTTCGCTTTTGAGGGCTAACTTCCCAAGCACAAATATCATTCAAAGTAAGTAAAAGTGTTTATTGGGCTTTTAACTTATTTCCCCAAAAGATAAACCAAAAGAATTAAAATTTATGGCATTAATAATTTTAAAATCAATAATGAAAATATAAGATATAAATTAATTATTTTAATTCCAAAAATATAACTCACATTTCCAATGATGATTTTAACTGATTTTGTTTTGAAGATTGCTTGGTTATTCAATTTTTTCTGAATTTAAAAACGAAGAAATAATATTTATCTTAAAAAGATTGAATATAATTGATTATTTAATTTAAATGGCGTTATTGAAATCTATTTAAAAACAAATTCTGTACATTTATAAATAATATACATATTCCGTATTGTATCAATTACTATAACAACCATGTAATACAATTAAAACGTTCTAAAATTAATTTAATTTATCTAAATTAAAAACAAATTTTAAATTACTTTATTCTCAAAAATCGAAAATATATAAAATGTTAGGTATTTGAAATTTCTAGTTCGAAAATTTGAAAAACCATTTATGTTAATTACTGATATATGCAAATATTTGCATAAACTTCAATATTTAAAATGATTTTTGTATACATATATGTATTTTACGTATACGTATGGTAAATTATATGGATTACTATCATATACTTTATCCATTTAATTTATATAAAATGCATTTATATTTATTAATTCACTTCAATCAAATATTTGGTGAATTTTCTGTGAGGGTGATGAATTTATGTGGTGCATTATTATTTAGTTTTATTATATTTAATTTTAAAATTATTATTAAAAATATTGATAACTTAAAATCATTAAATAAAAAGTATTCAATTAAAATTGTAAAATACTGTTGAATCTATGTTTGTAATATTTGTATTTGTAAATTAAATATAAAACTTTAATTTTTTAGATAATATTTATTTTGAAATAAAGCATTTGAAACAATATTATTTTATTCATAATATGTTATGTTTTATTGGTAGTACATGGTATTATATTTATTGTAATCCATGTTTTTTTATGATTTTTAAAAAAAACCTTTTTATTTAGTTTTTATGATATTAAAAAAAAAAATATTGATTAGTGAGTTATCAATTAGTGAAAAAGTTTGTCAGATGAATTTAGTAAAAAATTTACATTGCTTAAGATTTGAGTATCCTGAATTAAAAATATTTTTAATTAATTGAACTATGTATTAGGAGGATTTTATTATTTGTAATTTTTAGTTTTTTCCAATTATTTTGGAAATAAAATAAAAAAAATAATAGTATTATTCATTAATTTTTTTAGATTTTATATGTTTTGCGTAATATAATTAATTTTTATCCACATAAACATGTTCTAGTAATAAAAAATTTAATAAAAAAAAAAAGATTGTTCAAATTTTCTAAAACTTTAATTTTTATAAGACAAATATAGATAATTATTATAAATCTATAGCACTACTTATATAAAGGGTTCAATAAATAATCGTAGACAAATAATATATACATATAGATATAAATCTATTATACAAATAAAATTTCAAATGTTAAATATTAATAAAACTTGACTTAAATTATTATTATGTAATTTACTATTTAATTACAAATAATGATAATTAAAATGTAAATTATACAATAACAGTCAATTAAAATTAAATCAATATCATATAAATATTTATCATTTGATTTTAATTTTTATAAATAAATCATGATATAGAATTCAAATTGACCTTGAGAAAGAGAATCGAATATGTATATATCTCTTTTGTGCTTTAGACGGTATTTTCATTATAATATATTTTATTTCTTTAAAGTTCTTATGAAATTTGGAAAGGTTGCTTATATAATGAAATATAGATATAAATTATTAAATATTTTTCACAATAAGTTATCACTTATACACTTTGTTGGAGGTATCACTTACGAACTTCATTATTTTGTTCAAGATTTTGATAAAACTTTGTCAAGACGTTACGTAACTCAAGATAAATAAATTTAATTTAAATTGTATTAATTTACATTAGAATTTTAAATTTGAATTCTACCTACAATTAGATATATAATCTTAAAATCTAAGAAACATATGTATATAATAAGTCAAAAGATGAAGACCAAAACAGAATTTTTGTTGCAGAAATAAAACTTTGCGAAATATCTGTTTTGTTTAACTTCATCTTCTTAAGTTGTATTGGATTGTTAGATTAATTTGATTGTTAATAAAACACTAGTCAGCTCGTATTTTTTTTTTTCGTTACTCTTGGGAGCAAAGGACTTCCACTTGACACCTCCATCTCACGCGATTCCGCGCTGATATTTAAATGTCATCCGAGTGGATGTTACATAAGATGTTGGGACGGCCGCGTCTTCTGATCCCTTGAAGGTTTCACTCTAATGCCATACGTGTTATACTTTCACTAGGATTTACTAGTCGATGGTTTATAAGTCGATGCAATTCACGAAAAATTTACTTTTGTCTTTTCTGACAGCTTTTTTTTGACCTGCTTCGCTAGTGTTCTATATTGTTGTTTCCCTGTATCGGTATTGACCAGTTGTTTTAGGGTTTTTCTCTTATTTATGAGGTCCCATGTTTCGTGAGAGATCCATGTTTTCCTTTCTGGCTGTACGAACCCGATTGTCTTTTCAGCAGCTTCTTGTATTTTAGTCATAATGTTGTTCCATGTGTGGTCTTGATCTGGTGGTAATATTTCGCGAAGCGTGGAGGCAAAGTTGTTTGCGGTTTGGACATTTTGGAGTTTGCTGGTATTGAAGCGTTTGCGCTTTTTGTTATAAGGGTTCTTTCTATATAATTTGATCTTGAAGTCTCCTGTGAGCAGCTCGTGGTCACTATCTATATCAGCTCCTCTTCTGTTTCTCATATCTGTGCTAGAATTCCTCCATCTTCCGCTAACGCAAATGTGGTCAATTTGGTTTCTACTGCGACCATTGGAAGAAGTGCAAGTATATTTATGGGTGTCCTTTTGAGGGAATATGGTACCACAGATGACAAGTCCGAAGGTTTGACACAACTCGATCAATCTGTCTCCATTATTGTTCTTAACTCCAAGTCCATGTTTTCCCATAATATTGCCAACTTTCGCATTTAGATCTACCATCAGTATGACTATGTCCTTCTTGTGAATTCTTTGCCACGTGGATGTTAGTTGTGTATAGAATTCTTCCTTCTTCCTTCTTTGACTTATTCGGTTGGCGCGTAACATTGTATTTTTATTACTAACAGGTTTCCAGCTATCCATGCTGTTCTTGACTTGTTTCCCGATTAAGATACTTACTTCGCTTTCTCATCATGTATGTTTTCCTCTGAATAGCACAGTGTTCCCGTTGGCAGTGGAAATCTCACCGTTATTATTCCATCTCATTTTGCTAATTTCTAGGATGTTGATCTCTTAGGTTGTCATTTCTTTTTCGATTTGGGTAAGCTTTGATGCTTCACGAAGAGCTCGAAGGTTCTATTGTCCTATTCGTATCATTGTTTTCCTGCTGAAGGTCGTTACCGGGAGATCATTTGTGTCTCCGAGGCTTCCAGTGTTGTTGCAAGTCTTTTTCTTCTGTCCTAAGTAGGGGATTGGCATTACTGTAGGAAGAATGCCATTTGGTCTTAGCTCTGACATTAAAGTGTTTTCCCCTATGCGTTTATTCATATATTATCCTTATCTATGGTAATTTGACAGCTCTTTAATGAATCTAACGACCAGTATAGAAGCGACATCTATATTTTTGCCCGCCAGGTGTCATTGTGATTTTTACTTAACTCTGTCAGTTAAGATACTGCGTGTATATGACATCTCAATATTGACACATGCTCATGTTGGGATAGGTTAATATTTATTATTTATTTTTGATATTAGTATAAGAAGTATTTCCGGAACATATGTATATGCTTTTTAATAGGTAATATATTAATTTGTTACTAATTATTATTTTTTATATTTTTAGATATTAGATATTATGATATATTATATTTATATACCCAGCTGGGGATCGAACCAGGGAATCGAGACCACTCACTTACGAGTGAGAGGTGGTGTCTTTAACCACTACACCAAAGGCTGGATAAGTCAGCTCGTATTTCGCAGTTTAATCTTTATCTTAGAACAATTCAGAATAGGTCTTTGACCAAAAAGGATAAGAAGGTTAAAGTTCAAAGCATTCATAGAAAAATTATTTGACTGGTAATTAAGGTTTAAAATATTATGTTAGTATATTATTATGCTTTTAAGTTTGACCTTTATGTAAGATTTATAAAAGAAAAATACGCTTTACAATCTTTTTCCGTGTACACGTGTCTTTTTATATAGGAAGTCATAAATTGCGTTTAAGTTTTTCATAAAAATCTTAAGTAAAATTTATAATTGTATATAATTAAAAACATCTATGATTTTACCTATTCCTAATTTTTTAGGATACAATTTGTTTATGTTTCACTATATGATAAGGTTAATTATTATTTATATTTTTAAAATAGTTTTATATTCTACTTCAGAATATAAGTTAGTTAGTTTTCTTTCTTGTTAAAAATTGTTATTAAGTTAGAAGATTATTCAACATTAATGGATGGATCCAAGGGTTGAAGTATCTTTTTAAGGAAAGGGATATTTGATAAGAGTGGGATGAACCATTTGCCTATACTATACGGAATCATGAACATTTCACAAAAATATTCCGATGCCATTTCCTTCAGTAAATTTAAGAAATTTCATAATTAATAGTGCTAACAATTTAGTTAGTTTTTACTTGGATATTCTTCGTTAAATGCGTTACAGTTTAAACTCTATAATATATGTACTTTTTAAATATGTATAAATCTAAAAATGTGTCTTCAAAAGTTCTTAGTTTTACATACTCCCTTATTTAGTTTATATTTTCAAGATAATTATTGTTTTACCCTTTCAATCCATTTAAATGAACTTAAAAAAAAAACAATGAAAGGCAAAATACATAAAGTATTAAGGCAATAGAAAAGTTATTTAAGGTATCGGAAATAGGAAATAAAAAATAGTTATATTATAACATTGATTTAGAAAAGTATTTTAAGAAAACGAAAAAAAAATTAATACATATAAGTACAACAAATACATAAATAAATAATAAAAATGTTTTTAAAACTAGTTAAACTTTGTACATTTGATTATTTAATAAACAATATAGAAGATATGACAAGTTCAATGGGCTTTTCTGCATTTGAAATACATACATTTAAAAGTGAATTTAAAATATTTTTTAAAAATTTATTATTTTATTTAGCATTTATTAATAATATAATATTTATTTTATTTTTATTATCTGGTATATATGGTAGAAAAATTAATAATATGCATATATCATTGATTGCCGAAGCTATTATATATTCATTATTTGCTATATTGAGTATGTTAAAAATATTACAAATTTTAATTAATAAAATTGATTTAATTGAAATGAAAAATATAATTAAATATAAATTTCCAAATACAATTTTGGCACAAAATTATTATAATATTGATAATAAATTAAAATACTTTCAATATTTATTAATATTTTATACAAGTTTCGGATATTATCCACGTTTTATTTTTTCGGCATCTGGTCCGTTACAAATGTTGTGTAATTATTTTATTAATGGTGAAATTAAAAGATTAATATCATTTCCAATTTATTTTGATATTGATAAAATGTCATTAAATGTATTTATCTTAATACATATTCATCAATTTGTAGCCTCAGAATATCTTATAAGAGCTGGCTTTACAACTGATATTATTTGCTATATTTTAACATTTTTATATTACTTAAAATTAAAAATGATTGAAAAAAATTTAGAATTATTTAAATATTTATCTTCAGATAAAAATATTAAGAATTATAAAAATTTATGTAAAATAATTAAAAATCATCAGAAAATATTAGGGTAAGTTAAAGAATTATTAAGCTTCTTTAGGTTAGGCTCTTTATAAAGTTTTTATTCATTCGAAATTTTTGTTATTCTGTACTGATTGAAACCAAAATCTAGGTTATAAATTTTGTTTTAAGAAAGAAGTTTTTTAATTAATAATTCGTTTATAAAAATTTCTACCTTAAAAAAATAGTAATATAAACTTGGCTAAGATTTAATTTAATTATATCGTTCATTTTACCATTGAAACGTATCAAAGTTTAATATTATTTGTTTTTTTATAGATTGGAGGGTACATTAAATAATACATTTGGACTAATAAATTTTATTACATATTTTGTATCAATATTTTGGCTCTGTTTTGATGTTATTATATTATTAACGACCACTGATCAATTTTTAATTTTACGATTTACTTTATATACAACATTTAGCAGTTTACAAGCATTTTTGATATGCTATTTTGGAAATTTACTAGAAACTGCGGTAATTTTGTAAAAAATAGTTAAAAATTTTAATTTTTGAAAAAAAATTAAAAAAAAAATTTTTAATTTTATTTGGCATAATGTAATACAGAGCGAAGAAATAGGTGAAGCAGCTTATAGTCAAAATTGGACTTATTATAATGTAAACGAAAGAAGAGCAATACTTTTAATAATTTTAAGATCACAAAAACCAATTACTTTTAAAGCATTTCTATTTCAAAGAATTAATTTTAAAGCATTCCAAGCGGTAATTTTTTTTTTATTAATGATTTGGAATTAAAATTATAATCAATATAAATTTAATTATAAATATAATAATTTTCAGATTGTATTAGCAGCATATCAATTTTTCGCTGTATTTTATACAACGGTTTAAAATCATAAAAGTGCAATTAGATACATCATATGTTTAAATTTTTATCAATATTTTTTTGTGTAAATTTTCAATATTGTCTATAAGCATAGAAAATTATATTATTATTGCATTGATTTTATTTTTAATATACTTATGTTATATGATAGGTTTTAATTTATATTTTATTTAATAAAACAATAGTTTAATAAATATATAATATTGTTCAACGTTTAAATATTTTTTTGTCATTATTTAATTTGTCCCATATAATTAAAGTTAATCTTTTTTTTAGGAATTTATATTAATATACTATTACATGAATTCTATATTTTAATTTTTCATTATTTAATTTTCCAGACATAATTGTTTAATTGACTGTGACTTTCTTTGCTGGAAAAGTTTATGTTGTAATTTGACATATATTTTAAATAATTTTAATTTAAAACTTGTAGATTGCACATTTATTATGGGTATTTGTAGATTTGAAAAAATATAAGACAAAGTTTTGTTTTTACATAACTACTACTAGTCTGACCTTTTGTTTAAAGAATATTGTAAGAAGACCTTGAAACTTTATGCTATTGTTACATATATTAAAAATTCATATGTTAAATTCTGTAGATAAAAATATATATGTATAAATATAGATAATTGGTTCATTAGTATGTACATTTGAAAAATTAATATTTATATTTTTTGAAAAAAGAATTCTGTAATTTAAAAATTAATATTTTAATTAAAAAAACTTTACTTCTTTTATAAATTTTTATTTTTAAATTTTTTAAAAAATATTCTCTTAGTAATTTAATTAGGATTGCAAGTAAATTATTAAATTGTTTTTTTAGCATATTTTTCAAATATAATTTTAAAAATTTGCTTATAATTTTCATTGTATCTATCCTGTTTCGTTTATTTGGTTTACAGTCACTACAGATTATAATTCTATACATTGAATTGTCTATTCAAAAAACAAAAATTAAATTATTTAAAATAGATAAGTAAAATAAAATTTTTTTATTGTATAATTATAACATTTCTCATTTCTGTAAATTTGCAGTTTTATATGTCATATCTAACTAAAGTCTTGTAAAAAGTCACATACCAAAGCATTTTGTAAACTTTGGACACTTTGAATAAAAATGCGAATATTTATTAATTTAATATTTTAAAAAATAATCCTAAAAACATGCAATTTTCATTATTTTGTGAAAATTCAATATGATTAATATTAGGAAACGTTGACCGGTGGTGTAGTGCTTAAATACATGGCGTATTAGTTGTCGGTTAAAAGGTTTCCCTTCCCCTACACGATATAATTGTAAAAAAAACATAAAATTTCAATGTTAGTTTTATAAACTAATTTGTGACTATCGTTACTTAACTCTTTCTATTGAGCTACAATATTAATATAAAAATTTAATAGCCTCTAAGTATGAAAACTTTTTTAAATTATTTATTGAGGTTTGTAGTTTGACTATAGTTTATCTAATGTTTGCTAACATACTTTTAAGATGATCTCGATATTAAATTAAAATTAGTATAACATGTGAAATATTGTAGCAACCGTCATATTATCATTGTTAGATTATTAAAAACACATTTCCAGAAGAAACAATTGCCTACCTATAACACTTAATTATTATAATGCAAGTTTTTCCAAAATTATATAATATAATAAAAAATTCTTTTGATTAATTTTTAATATGTCATTTAAAATCGATTAAGCCTACCAATTATATGCAAAGAAATTTTATTTGAATTATATTCCTTACTGAAATATATTTTTCTTGGTGCCTTAAAATTTAATATAAATGCAATGATTTTTCGTTCATAATGCACTGAAATAATCTTTTGCTGAATTTACATAATGCTTGATAATTATAAATATTTTTAAAAGGGTTAGACGAATTTAATTTGTTAGGTAAACTTGAACGATTAGAATATGGCTCTCTACTCTATGGTTAAAATATGGTTAGAATACAACTGTCTCGAGAGTTTTCTCCTCTTTTCAAGAACTCTTTTTATCGATTTTAAAATAAGGATGCTAGTTCAATATTTTATGATAGGTTAAATTAATAACGGATCAGATAAATGTATAATTTATTGAGAGTATATTATTAGGGATTACTAAAAATTTGAGAATACTATTAGGAATTACTAAAAATATTATTAGGGCTCTAAAAGAAGAAAAATTAAACCAATAGTATTTTAAGAGCTTCCAGGTCGATTCAACGAAACTAAAGCCTATTCATTTTATTAGTTTTGCTGATGTATGGTATATGAATAATATAAAGGTATCTCTTCACACAAATGAATACATATACCATTATGATTTTTAGTTAAGTTTTAAAAATATATATTAATTAAATTTGTATTAAAACGTATCTTGAAATGGACGATTTGATATTATAATTTATTTTAAATAATTATATTTAATTTTGATTATAATAATTTAATTATAAAAAATTTTTATCTCTTATATTTAAATTTATATTTTAATTGAAATTTAGTTTTGATTTGAAACTTCTACTATTTGCATTTATAAATTGAATCGCAAAACATTTTATTAAGTATTTGATATCAATATTAATAAAACAAGAATGTCCAAAAAAGAATTACAAGTTGTTACCTTTGATTCATTTATAAATATATTAAAACACTATGATTATATAAAAGGTTTTTCAATTTTTGAAAAAGAAAATGAAACAAAACGTGAAAAATTAAAATTAAAAATTTTATTTTGGTTACATTTATTAAATGATTTAATTGCAACAAATTTAATGATTGCATTTAATATAATCGAAATTCTAAATAATCATGATATTGGAATATTTTTTGAACATATTGTACCAACATTATTTGGTAATTTTGCCTATATAAAATTATATAAATTAATAAAATGTAAAAAGAATTTAACAAAAATGAAAAATATATTTAAAGAAAAATTTCCAAATTCATATGAATTACAAAATTCATATAATTTAATAAAAATAATTAAATCATTTCATATATTAATGATATCATATTTTATTCTCGGTAATTGTGGTAACATATTATTTACATTACATGGTTTAATACGTATGTCTTATAATTATTTTATTGGTAATAAATTTGAATATATAATTGCATATGAAATACCAGTTAATAGATCAACATTAACATTAAAAAAATTTTTATTAATTGAATGTATGCAATTTCCATCTGGTTTACATTTAATATATGTATTTTTTACTGCAGATATTGTCTGTTTTACATTATTATTTTTATTATGTATTAATTATCAAATGATAACAATTGAATTCAAACGTTTAAAATGTATAAAAAATGATCATATAAATAATTATAAAAAATTAACAAAAATTATTGAATATCATCAAATATTATTAGAGTAAGTAAATAATGATGATAACATAATGTTTAATTAATTTTGAAGTGTTAGGTTTGTTTTAGTTTTTTTTTTTTAAATTCTTGGTTCATTTTCAACTCTTAATGTCATATGATATTTACAAAAATATGCTCAGACATATCGATGGTTAAGAACGGAAAAATGCTAAGTAAAGTTAAAAAAAGTTTGCTAAAAAAAGTTTGAAAACTTGCAGAAAAGGATCCGTGCAAGTTAGAAGATTGCGCCAAAGTTTTTTTTGGGGTTTAAGGGTTTTTCCTAAAAACTACTTATATTAGCTTTAAACTTTAGAAACAAATTTTTTAATAAAATCTGAGCTTTTTACAGGAAGATCTGCTTATTTTGTGCACTTAGCATTTTTGCGTTTAATCAGTAAACATTTATTTGTAGTACACAAGTAAGCACTAAGCATTTTTGTATTTGATTAGTGTACTTAACCTTTTTGTAGCAAAAGGATTTCAGAAACTAATTAAAACACAGTTATAGAGATTTAATACAATGAAAGAGGATCTTCCGATAAGTATTGGTGCAAAAAGACGTATTTTCAAAAATGTTACTTAGTATTTTTGCGTTCTAAACCATCGATAAGATGCGAATAATGCACAATTGCATAATATACTTAAGGATGTAATATATGGTAATATTTAGAAAAATTTTAAACATTTAACATGTTTCGAATACCAATAGTTTACCTATGACTGTAACTAAAAAGATTGTATATAATATAAAAACATTTATTAAAATAAAAAGATCTTGAATACAAATCTAGCCAAACAATTTCAATGGAAATCTATTGAAGAGTATCATAGTAGTAGCAAGTTCTTTTTGTTGGTTCATTAGTTCTTGAAAGCCACATTCCGAAATTTAAAAATTTCCTTAATTCACGTTGAATTTCTTTAGTTTTTAAATCCTTGCTAAAAAATGAAGTTAAAGAAATAATTTTTATTACATTCTTCAATATTGGCTCTTTTAGAGGGTAATTTAATCTGTAAAATCTAAACTGAATAAAATAAAAAACTAACACCAAAAAACAAAATTACAAATAAATAATATTTAATTGATTTAATTGTTCAATTTTATTTTTTTTTACATACAGATTAGGGGATTACATAAATGATTACTATGGATTTATAATATTTTTAAAATATTATTTAAGCACGTTTTGGTTATGTTTTTCAATAATAATTGTATTAAATGCTGTTGATGTTATGACAATATTACAATTTACATCATTCGTAATAATGACTTTATTTGAAGTTTCTTTGTTATGTTATTTGGGAAATAAATTGGAAGTTTTGGTAAATTATTAATAATTCAATTAAATTATTAAAAATTATTAATAAATAAATTTATTAAAATTATTTATTTATTTGTTTTTTAAATGATATTTTTTTAAACAATATTTTTAATATTGTTTTTATTGATTTAGTATTGTTTTCTTAAAGCACAATATTAAACTTAAATTTTTAATTAAATAAATTATTTATTATAGAGTGAAAATGTTGGAAATGCAGCTTATGAACAAAATTGGAATGATTGTGATATAAAATATAAGAAAACTCTTATAATATTAATTATGAGATCACAAAAGATTGTTTCATTAAGAGCATTTATGATACAACGAATTAATTTTGAAGCATTTAAAAGAGTATAATATTATTAATTTTTATTAAATTATCATAATTATTTCTATTTTTCATTTAAAAAAAATTATGTTCTCGAAAAATTTATGCAAAATTGTAGTTTTTATTTTTCATAAAGAATTATATTCGTTACATTTGAAATTAATTTAATTAAAATCCACAATTAATAACCTCAAAATTGGTAGTTAAATTGGGAAATATTTTATTATTTTGTTCCTGCCGATTTTGAATTCCGGCCAAGAGGTCTTACTATACATGCAAAATCTCCACTAAAGTAAAATTTCTAAATAAACAGTATGTTTTCTTAACACTTTAAGACTTTGTTTCTCTATGTCCTGTATAAAAAGAATTTGAAACTGAAAATATGAAATGATGTATATTAAAACTTTTTATTAGTTATTTTTTGGGCTATCTAATCTCATCAAGATGAAAGATTTAAAAAACAAGAAATTTTACAGCTTGGTTTCTAAATACCTCCAATCGTCCAACTTTTCGTGAACTACTTGCTACTTCATATGATTAAATAGCTTGTTTGATTGGAACCAATATAGCAAATAGCAAATAACTTCAAATTTAAAAATCTCAAATTTTAAACAGGCAATATTTTATAATATTTTTGTATACATTTTTTGGGAAATTGAACATTTTTTTTTAATTTATTACAAATGTACTTTAATTAATTTCAGATAATGCAAATGACATATCAATTTTTTGCTATTTTTTACACAATGGTTATTTAAAATTGTACTCTAACGTTTGGAAAGGGAAAGCATATTCAATTTAAACTGTTAACCATATTTCTTGGGCACTGATTTCAGGTACACATAAATTGTTTCTTTAAACTAGTAAATGAAAGTTATAAAGTTGTTAAAATAAACATTAAAATTTAAATTAAATAAATGTAAAATTTCAAACATGTTTTTTATATTTTTTATTACTTATATAATGTTCCATACTATAGTTATTATTTGTATGGAACAAAAGTATAATTTACCTAGCATTATTAAACATAGTTTCCAATATTTAAATTTGTTTTAAATTATTTTTCCATCTAAGATTTTATTTTAATTATCAATTGACTTTTCTATTATTCTGAATAATAGTAATTCAAATTCAATAAATTACTAATTTCCACTTTATAATTGTTTCAAAATTTCTTTAAAGTCTTTGCTAGCAAAAAATTTTTCTAAACTTAATTTATGTAACTCAGACGTAATATTGGAACAAACTAATCCCATATATGTTAGGTAACAACATTCTCCTTATGGGAAATAGAAAAAAGGAATTGCTTTACAACTATGTTGAATTGAAATGCTTAGTTATTAGTTTGTTTTTGCACTAAAATTAAATAATTTTTTTTTTGTAGAGCTCTGATTTATATTACAGTTAACCGCGGATTTCTTTTCCTGCTTAAACCTAAGACTTTTTTGTACACCAGTTTGTTACTGTAAATGTAAATTTAAAATTATATATACAGTATCATTAATGCAACTTATTTCGCATATATAAAACTTTTAAGCTGTAAAATCGTTTAAGGAGAAAATATTTTTAAAAATTTTTAAAAACTTTGAATATAATCTTATTCTATGAAACTTGATAACTTCCTTAGAAATATAAACAAATTTCTGAAGATTCGTTTTCTTAAGTTCTAAAAGAAATGTGATATAATAAAAGAAATTTAAAAGTAATAAAAGTTTAAAATTCAAAACAACAGTACTAAATCCCAAAACAATTTTATGTAATTTGTAATAAAGAATCAACTAAACTACAATCAAAATTCGTCCTGTTGGGTATTTTTTTCTTTATTTATCCCAATTGTTTAATTTTTTTTTTGGATTTTCTTTTATCATATTCTCAATATGATTTTACAATTTTCATTCTTTCTTTTTCATATTAATTTATATGTTGTTCTATTTGAACCCTCACGTATCACTATAATTACTAGAAATTATTACGTGACATGATTCGATAGTAGCTTAATTTATATAACAATCAATAAAGGAAACAAAAAAAAAAACCAAAAAGAAATGCTGAAAATTGCGAGTGATGTCTCTCTTAAATAGACCGTATCCAAAATAGTGTAATGTAAAATAATAGCCATTCTCTTCAGACTACGTTTGAATTTTATAGAATTTAATTTTTTTCCATTCCATGTTTTCTTTTTAACTATATATTTGTGATTTTTATGATTGGAGTAAATTGCTTCATTGAGACGATTTTAAATGCTATAAATATTTGAAAACGTAAATTGATCAATTGGACTAGACTATTTAAAATAAGGGGAACACAAAAAGAAACATATACACACAAAAAGGTAAGTATATAATATTGGTAATAATGTTTAATGAACCATTCAATCAATTTTAATCAGTGGTCATAGTTTAATAAAAAAAAAACAGTTTAAATAATTTAAAAAAAAAATCGAAAATCATGATAATTGTGACTTTTGTTTTAATTAAAATTCGTCTGTATCTAATCCTTTTAATATATTATACAGTCAAGAGGACAAAAATGACGGAGGATTGATACACGGTAAAGAATTTTCTTTTTTGTATATAGTACTCTAGAAATGTTGCAATTTCTGAATGAAAGATTGTTAAAAGATGATAAAACTTAAATTGATATTTAATTCTACTTTTTATGAATTCTGTGTGATACACTGTTGGTACAATACTTTTCAGACCAACGTCACAATTCGAATTCCGATAAAATCGTTTCTAAAAACGAAGAAGATTATAGTTGCCCTTTTAGATATCCGCACAAAGCCACAATAATATTTAAAATGAAATAAACAATAAATTCCATAATTAAAATACAAAAAAAAAATAAAAAAATTATAAAAGAAAATGACTCACCCTACCACATGCTTTTTTCCAAAACTTTAAAAATTAAAAAAAAAAATTGGTCAACCCTAAAAGTTGGTCTGAGTAATGTCCAACTCTGTCAATGTACTTTCCGTAATTCTTTACAAGCTTACCATATTATTTTACATACGTATTTTAATTTTGAAAATTAAGCCTTATAAGTATAAAGATATGCAAGTTCTAGTAATCTCTATGGCAGCCACTCTTATTTTTGTCCCATGAATTTTCAAGATTTGCCTAAGCCTTTTTTAACCAAAAACGATAGGTAAATTTCACAACTTAAGCTCTGTTAGTTATTGAGTTATCGTGCTGACACACAGACGGACGTAGATGGGTAGATGGATGGATAGACACAAATAGATAGATCGTTTTACTTTTCGATGCTGTACCGATCCATACCTTTGAGTCTAAATCTTTTAGGTCGATGAGTTGGAAACGGAGGAATAATTTTGTGCGTTTTAAACGGAGCACCTTATTTGTTAAACGTGTATAAAAATTATTTCTAAGTATATATAAGATAACAAGAGTGGTTATAGATCTATCTAAGCGGTGCAGCTCCTGAAATTTTGTTTTGTTATTTTTACATATATTTTTTCAAAATGTGGAGAAATTAATATAAACAAAAATATTTTAAGAAACTTAGTTATTTATACTGATCTTTTTACATCGCGTAATTTTAAAGTTAAGGGAATTTTGAGAATTGATTCCATATACTAGTTAAAAATTTTTTAATATTTTGTCCATTCTAATCTAAGACATTTATTGTATATATATAATATACAGTGTTATAAAGAGTTCCCTAAACATAAATGTGAAATTCAGTCAATTTCAACCAGGAGCAAATTGCCTAAAATTAATGATCCCCCTACTTTATCCCATTTATTATATAGAATAATCTTGTTATATTCCAAAGAATACAAAATCACTTTAATTGAAAAAGTTAATAAATTTGGAATCTTATCAATAACAACCTTAAATCTTTTATTTTTTCCAAGGGTTTAATCAAATATTTTATTGGTAGTTTGCAATATATTCAATATATTCAATTGTCTAAATCTCAGTTTTGTTAATTTCTATCTCTCTTTAATTCTTTCTTTCTTTATTACACTTATATTAGGCTTTTTTTTTATTAATAATTGTAAGGTATAAAAAATTCACCTTATTGTTAATATCAATTCTTAGAAAAGCTTTCAAAAACATACAAAAGCTTTTATTTCAATCCTTTGATCAAGAAAAAAAAATAAAAAAACGAATTGAATTATATAATTTTTCTCTTGATTTATTCAAATTAAATCTCTTTAACTTTTCTTTGTTTTTACTCACCTCACTACAAAACAATAATTAATATAATAATAGTTAACATTCTCTTTAAAATTTAAAACTACAAATCTGTATGGATCATGTTAGTAACAGATGAAAATAACAAACAACTCTAATAGCTTATTTTAGTTGCATAGGTACTTTTATATTAATTAATCTTAATTGGTGTTTAATTTTTATTACAGATTTTATTAACATTTATTAATATTTTATTAATATGAAATTATCTATATTTATTATCATATAGAATTAACATAACAATAATAAAAATATTGAAACAAAATATTGTTACAGTTTACATTTAATATTGACATTACATTCTATTTCACCACACAGGTTTAAATTATTTCGAATAAAAAAACAACAACAAAAACTCATTATTAGACAAAAAAAAAAAATTGCAAGAGAAAATGTTATGACGGAACAATTAACATGGAATGAGATGACAAGATGAGACAAATTAAATGATGTGCATTCATATTTAGGTGAAAATAATAAATTGTGTCAGTCTTTCTTTAGATGCGGTGC
Organism: Dolichopus griseipennis; assembly: GCA_963082915.1. Classification (NCBI taxonomy): domain Eukaryota; kingdom Metazoa; phylum Arthropoda; class Insecta; order Diptera; family Dolichopodidae; genus Dolichopus; species Dolichopus griseipennis. Next base: position 65,240,452 of record OY720445.1, read on the forward strand.
GGTGCGGTAAGTTAAATAGAAATTAATAAAATAAAAAAAAATGTAAGTAATGAGTGTAAATTTAAAATTGAGAGTGTAAGTTGGTATTCATATTGATTTGTATTTTCTCTTTATTTTTTGAGTTGTTAATTAAATTTTTTTTTGTAATTAAAATTTGATGTTTTGATGATTATTTTAAATTTATTTTAATTAATTAAATTTTTTTTTCTGTTTTTAATTTTATTATAAAAATCTAATTATATTCATACCGTTCCGTTTCGTTTTTAACATATAGAAAAAACAGACACTAATATAAATGTGTATATATTTGTGTTGTGTTTAAATAAAAAAAAACAAAATTATTTTGACAAATTTTAAGAAGAGTTTTAATTAAATAGGTAAATGAAAATTCCTGCATATGTTATTTTTTATATTGAAGAAAATAAAACACAATTTTAATTTTTTTATTTCTTTTTTTTTTGCAAATGTGTGAAGCTTTTATTATGTTTTTCTTTGTGTATATTGGCATTTATAATTTTTATTAAAGCCCTTTAATATAAATTTTATATTCAAAATAAATATTAAAAAAAATAACCTTTATTGTATTGCTTTTTATAATGGAAATATTTTCAATTGTAAATTTTTAATTAACTTAGTGCTATTGTTTAAACTTTAAAACGTATATTATTAAATACATTTTAAAATCTATTTTTTAAATTATATTTTATTGTTTTAAAATTAATTAAATTTTTCTTTTAGGTTTTTCAATTTAATCCAAAATAATTTTAAATAATTTTATATTTCAATTAGTTTTCGAATTTTATCATGGCATAAGTATGCATGTATATATATTAATAAAATTATATATATATATGTAGTAAGCAATTGAAATAAGTATTTAATAATATTTAATATCCTTAAAATTTGTCCAAATTAATTTTTTTATTTCATTTTAATAATTTATTTAATATTTAATTTTAATATGTATATTAATAAATAATGTGTGTGGTTGTGTGTTCGATATTATATTTTGTAACTTGTTGCAGCAGTTTATATGATTATTTAGTATACATGAAGAGAGGAAGAGATATAAGGATTCCATATAAGGTATGTATTATGTATATTATGAATTATATTATCAAAATAAATTTTTGATAAATTTTGTTAAATTCCTTTATGCAATATAAATACAAATAATAATATAACAAATAAAATTTTCTAATTTAAGTACATTGGTTATTTTTATTATTATTTTAATTTGATTTTTATTTTTTTTTTCTTTTTAGGTTAGTTATATTTTACGTTAATGTTTTTTGTAGAACATTTTGTATATCATTAAAATGTAGATTTTTTTTATTAATTAATTTAATATAAAATAAATAAAAGAATATCTTTGGAGAACAAATTTTTGGGGGTGGTCTTAACATTAAACTAATAAGGTAAGATATTTTGTCTTTAAATTCTTATTTTTGTCTAACATAAGGTTTAAAATTAAAAAAAATTATATTCGGACTGTATCTAATTATTTTTATTTTTATTTTTAATTTTCAGGTAAGTGAATCATTTTTACCAAATTTATTTTTGAAAATTTATACTTGAAATAGTGGAATGGATAATGCAAACAAATGTTTTTTAATGTTGGTATGTAATTTCTTATAATTTATATATACCAAATTCTTTTAAATTATTTCTTAAATATTTTATATTATATTAAAGTTTTTTATAGTAACAATGTTTTCTTTGTTTCGACGATTAATAAAGGTAAATAATAAGATTCCTGGTAGGAATCTTGCGACATCATTGAAAATTATTTTACAAATTGAACAGTTTAGATTTTGACAATCGTAAAAGAGCACTTGATATCGTCTCATTTTGGTATAAATTTATTTTGTTTCGCCTTAAAAGATCTTCAAATTTTTCGTTTAAATAATTTAACATATATTTGTTATATTTTATTTGTAAACATTCATATGCTTGGGACATTTTTTCCAAAATATTTAAATAAAAAATATCATTTTTTTTTAGTTTTTTATTTATTTTTAAAAATGTTCAAATAAAACTGTGCAGTTTTTTAGTACTTTACTTGTGTATTGTATAATAGATACATTGTTGAATATATGAATGAAATTTTGTATTCATGAATGAAAAAAAAATAAAAATATTTTAATTTTTATATGAACTCTATATAGTACCCCTGAAGTCATAACTCTAAAAACTAGTATTCAAGTACTTACTTTTTAATTCTAGACATATTGTAGGAACTATATTTGTTTTTACTATAACTTCAAAATGTTTTGTTAATATCATTAAAGTTTCATATATATATAAATATAACTATATATATACATATGTATGTATGCATTTACATAGTTATTTTATTTTTTTTTTTGTGATATTTGCATTTTTTCCATTTCTGTTATTAAATTTGTAGATATTTTCATTTCATATTGGTTATTATATGCAAAAATATTTACATTGTATTATAAGATATTTGTAGAAAATGAAAAATTTAAATAATATGTACTTTGTATCTTCTTTGAAATATAAAAAGGTTATGAACGTTTAAAATTTTTTAATTTGATAGTTGCAATTGAAAATATCTAGGCTGTATTTTGTTTTTTAGTATTTTTTTTTATCGGGTCTATTCCTCAATGTTGTTATAAAATTTTGGCAGCTTTTTCTAAAGAAGTGGTACTCGAAATTTTCGTTTTCGCAAATCAAAATGTTAATTCAAAACCTTTAAGCTTGTTATAAAGTTAACAAAATTTGATAAATCGTTGTTATTGTTTTTGGAGATTGAAAATTGGAAATTTGTTTTTATTAGTTTTTTTTTTAATTTAGGCTTTGGAACAAATAATATGCATTAACAGAAGATTTTTTTTTACTTTAGAATAATATTTTTTATTTAAAGTGCAGACTTTTAATCTTAAAGAAAGTTTTTAAATTAAAGTGAACACAATATTATATCGTAATTTGTTATCTGGAATATCGTAAGTTGTTTTAACAGATGAATGTTACATTGACAAAATTCGTCTAATATAAGAATCATTTTCAAAAGAATTATTAGCGGTTAGCACTTAGAGTTAGCAAGCCTTTTATTTAAACATATCAAAATACCAGGCCAATTTTTGATTCTTTAAATATTTTTATTAAATGATGGAATTTTAGGTTTAGTATACCTACTTCTTTTATACATCCA
>OY720445.1:65862293-66042393 GCA_963082915.1 Dolichopus griseipennis
GATTTATATATTATAAATACTTAATAATTTTTTCTCTTATAAAATTATTTCTAGTATGTAGTAGAGAAATAAAGAGTTAATAAAATAACATATATTTATATGTTATTTTATTAACTCTTTATTTCTCATCGTATTGAATAAAAAATTGTAAAGTAGTATTGTATTGTAATGTTGTATAATGTAAAATAATGAAATTTTGAATATGTGCACTTGTTTTTTCTCAATTTTTAAAGCAGTTTTTTCAATGGTCGTCAATAAAATATATATCTATGTATATTACATGCATAAAGTAAATGTACTTCTACCTATTTATATTTTGGACAATCCAATTTTGTTTTAGAAAATAAAATTTATGACCATGGCCATGAAGTATGAGATTTATGTATAGTGTGGTTGAAATTATGAATTATATCAAGGTGGGAAATTTTAAAAAAGAACGTGAATAATTTGACTCTCAAACCACTTTGCACAACTAGATGGGAAAGTAGAATAGAAGCCTTAAAACCTTTTATTTTTCATTTAGAAGATATTTATGAAGCTTTAGTAGAACTGACAAATGACAAAGACTCTATGACAAGACACATCGCAGAAGCTTTAGGCAATAGTATTTTAAAATTTGAATTTATTTGTTCATTACTAATTTGGTTTAAAATTTTAGAAAAAATTAATATAGTTAGTAAATATTTGCAAAGTCCAGGAATTTGTTTAACGACTGCTGTTAATATTTTGCTCACAACTAAAGAATTTTTGAGCAATTTGAGAACGGACGAACATTTTTATGATTTCATTGCGCAAGCTAAACAAATCGCTATAAAATTAGATGTAACAGCGTTGTTTCCTCCCGTTTCAACACTTAGAAGTCGTAAAAAGCCTCGGCATACGAAGGCAGGGATGAAGTTATTGAGAATCCGAAAGTTAGGTTTAAAGTAGAATTTTATTTTAAAATACTAGATCAAGCTCTTCAGTCAGTTACAGAACGGTTTGAACAAATTTCCGCGCATAATAGTATATTTAAATTTTTACATGAAATTTCCATCATTTCGTCATATACTTCAAGTGATCTGTTTAATTATTGTTCCTCTTTAGAGAAAAATCTAACACACGATGGTTACTCTGACATAAATGGAGTAGAGCTATTTGAAGAGCTTAAAATATTTCCTACTTTGGTTTTCGAAAAACCACCTTCATCCCCTCTTGAAACTTTAAACTTTATTTTTGATAAAAAATTAGAAACATTATTTCCCAACCTTGTTATTGCTCTAAAAATTTTATTGACAATACCCGTTTCAGTAGCTTCTGCGGAACGTAGCTTTTCAAAATTAAAAATTATTAAAAATTATTTGAGAACTACAATGACTCAAGACAGATTAGTAGGATTAGCAACTATATCTATTGAAAAAGAACTTCTTGAAAATTTGGACTACAACGATTTAGTTAACGATTTTGCCAATATAAAAGCGCGAAGAATTATTTTTATATATTTTCGTTTTATTAAAGTTATTAAATTATGTGATATATAGTTTTTCCTCTCGTTTTCCTTTTGAATTAAATTTCTTTCATTCAAGTAAAGCGCTATTTCTTCTAACTAAATTTTTTATTTTCAATCTAAAACTATTTTCTTTTTTAAATTAACTTATTTTTTAAAGAGGATTATACCTCCGTGGGACTACCTCTATAAAAAAAATGCATCGATAATCCTACCTCATGGGTGATTTGGAAATGGATTTTTTAGGGCGGCGTTTTAGAAAAGTGCACCGGGTGACAAAATGCTTAGCGCCGGCACTGCATTTGATTCTGATAGCTTTCAAAAATTTTTGTTAACAGGTTTAAAGAAGTATAAATATTCTTCATTTATATTTTCTGCTGTGAATGTTAAAGTAATGGATAACTTAAAAGAAGAGTAATAGAGAGTAACAATGTTCCTTATATAATTTCTGGATATGAATCAATTAAAATTTCAAAAAAAAAAGGAAAAAATTCATTATCACAAGTTAAAAATTTTTAAAATTTTAACTGAATAAAAAAAGTTAATTATAAATAAAGTACTTCAATAATTCTATTTTATTATATAGCTATTATTTACTTTTTAAATTTAAATAAATAATATATTTTGGCCTCACTACTAATATAGTTTTGGTTGAAAAATAAAACAACCGATTAAATGTTGTTCTGAATACAAAAATAATTGTTAGATATTGATGAGAACCCCAATTATCTTACAAACCGTTCTATTAGACTTATGAACTATATTTATACTCTTAATTTACAATTACTTTTTCTTTGATTCGTGATAAATCAAGTATTTTATGTACGAGAATCTTTAAAATTTTCAATTCTAATTCTAACAATCAAACTATGTATATATTAAAATTTTATATGAGAAAATAAATAAAACAAAAAAATAATTTCACGATTGTATTTTCTTAGTAACATGGTACTATTTTTTGTTAACTTAATTTTAATGAGTATACTATTAAATTTAAATACCTACTTGTAAATCAAGTATTTTTCATTATTTTTAGTATATTTATTTTTTTTACTTTATTATTTTAAGATAAGGTAGAAACTAATATAAAATTATCTTAAAAAATTATAATTTTCAATCTTTGTTTCGTTCTAGATGGATCGATCTTTTTAAAAATATGCACAGACTTATTTAGAAAATTTTATTATTTTACTATTTAATGTTAGCAGGCGTACAGAATGGCAAATTTTTAACTAACTAAGTTTTAAAAATTTTTTATGTTTTAATGTTAATATATTAGTTTTGTTCAATATTTTTAAAGGGCTGTAACTTCTTATCGAATTGAATTACATAAAAAAGGTGTGCTACGACTGGTAATTTTTTTTTTGGAAATAAATTTATGTATCTCTGAAATTTTAGTTGTGTTTTTAAAACGGTGTTTGTAGAGTTGGATTAACAGATAAACGCCAGTGATACTTATGGAGGGATGGAACTAATAAGTAAATAAATTTATTTTACAATTTTTGTTTATTTTAATAGTTTGTGTCTAGAAATTGTTACAACTTTGTTTTAATGTTGTCATTTAGAAAGATTTGATATTCAAAAATTAAAATATTTTAATTGAATAAATTGCTATTGAAAATATATAGTCACATATTATTTATAATTTAAAGATACAACATCAAAAACAAATCTATTGTATTGAACAAATTTAATTTTTAAATACTTAAAAACTTAAAACATTTAGATCTTTAAACTATAGTTATAATAATAAAAAAAAAAACAAGATACAAATTTTACTATATTTCAAGGCCATCTAATAAATTTTTATCTAATCTTAATTTTAAGAAATTCTAAAGATAATTTTCAAATTTCTAATCACGCCTTTATGTTAAATATTTTATAAGATATATTGTTACTTATTAGGTACACTATTATTTATGTATTATTCCTCAAATACTTGCGTGTATATTTGTAAGAATTTGTGTATATTTCATTTAAAATTAATTAGCAAACAAAAATAGAAATCATTGAAAACTAAATTTTCATTTGAAATTTTATTGTTCAATAACATACCCATTGGTAATGAAAATAATAATTTTATAATTTTTATGTAATATAACAATAGTGAAAATTCAATTTCTCTATCATTTTCTAATAATATTCAATTGTGTTATTAGACATTTTATATCGAAAGATAAATTGAATTATATCATTGAATAATACTGTTAATTTCAATTTTGTGTATAAATTAAAATAAATTTTTATATTAAGCTATTTATTATATTATAATATGTGTAATGCTCTGTAAGTGAAAAATTTACAAACTTAACTGTGAAATACATTGTTTATTACCAGTTAGGTATTTGTACCTTTTAACTTAATCTTTAGACTTATTTTTAGACTTTAAAATGATTTTTAAATTCAAAGTTAACTTTCTTTTCTTTAATTTCTTTAATCACACTTAAATCTTTTATTAAAATTCAAAATATTTTTTCCTAAGTATTGAGATAGTATAAGGAATGTTGTCCTAAATGATGATATTTAGGTTATTAACTCGAATTGATTCTAGGAAATATAGTCAAATATAATAAAAAAATTATTGATATTCTTCATAAACAATTCTAAACATTTGGATTTAATTTTGATATTTGTTATTAAAAAAAAAATTATGAGTAACGCTGTTTTAATTAAACTAAATCAATTTTTCTGTCCATAAGGCCAGAAGTAGAATTTATTTGGGGTGTCAACTTTGTTTCATTTTCAATTGTAACTTTTTTATAAAATTCAATTAATTAAAAAAATGATGTATTAAATATTAATTCTGTTGTTTTTTTTTTTATTTTTTCCTTAAAGGTTAGTAGTTGCAAAATAAAAATAGATTGTAATACATTTTAGTTTAATTTTGCTCATTAAAAACAAAGTTTATAATTAAGAAGATTAAATTTTTTAAGAGAATTTTTTAAGTAATATTAAATATAATTAAGAGCTTAAGTTATTTTGCACCTGATATTTATAAATTTTTTTTTATTAAAAATTGCATTATTTATACTATTATAGTGCTTTTACTGTTTTTATTAATTTTAATTTAATTTTTTCTATAGGATAACGAACATAATTTGCTTCCTTACGTTTTGATAATGTTGAAGAGTTTTTATAATAATAAAATATTCATTTATTTTTACTTTATGTTGTTTTTTTTTTATATTTCAAAAAAAACTTAAAGAGTGAGTTGGATTTTATCCGCAATATTAATTAGTTGTTGTAATTTAAAAATTTTAATAAATTATTTTACGCTTTAATTTTTAATGAGCATTTGAATAATTTGCAGAAAAAAATTAGTTTTTCAGTTAAAGAAAATGTATAGGGTCGAAAATATTGTAATTGTAATTTAAAATTTTTTGTCAAATAGATTTCAGGTTAATGGCCCAAGTCTGCATGAAATATAGTTAGTCTAAGGCAAGAGTTTCGAAAAGCTGCCATGCAACTTATATTTTTTATATATAATTAAAGGTCTGATAAGTTTTGTATTTAAATTATTGCTAAAAAGGTTTAACCAGATAATATAATGTTTATATTATGTTGATACAGGTATTTTAGAGTTGACACCGTCTACTCTGCATTCTTCTTGTTTTAAGGGTGAATTCTTTGATAAAAATTTATTGTTTTGTCCAATATCTTATATATATATATAAAAAAAATAAAACGAAAATTATATCATAATTAAAGAAAAAAGAAAAGCTAGCATATATGGATGTCTTATAACTTTTTGGCAATTTTTGTAACGAAAGAGGTAGCCTTTATAATGCAATCAATGTATAAATATTCTAAAGCCCAAACACAAAAGAAATTCTTTTTTTTTTTATTTCACCTTTTTAATTTGTTTATATATTTATTAATTTTAAAATTAAAAGAATGCTACAAAATAAGCTAAACGTAATCCTAATAATTCATAAACTAAACACTAAAATTAAAAAAAAAAAAAACATTTTTTTAAACTTAATTTAATAAAAATTTAAATTAATCGGAATTTTATAAAAATTTTTAAGTTAAATTCTACTGATATTTTATATTCTAATTATTTTTTTTTTTTCAAATAAAAATGAAAAAAAGATTTATATTCAATTGAATTCTTTTTAAAAATAATTGAATTAAAAAAACCACTTAAATTCCAATAAATATGATATGATATTTATTGCATGTAAAAATATCTATTGATATGTTAATATCAATTATAGAAATTTAATTTTATATTATACTTCGTTATTGTCAAAGTCTTATTTTTATATAACCAAGTAGTAAATACTCCAAAAAGTATGCAATTAATTTTAATTTTATAATATAATGATCTTTAAACTTGTGAAACTAAAAAAAATTATATATCTATGTAATTAAATAAAAAAAAAATAAAATTAATTAAGAGTTAAAAATAAAATCCCCTAAAAGTATTCTATTAAATAAAATATAATATTTTAGAAAAATTACTGATTTCTAAATGAAAGGATAAAAGGACAAAAATTAAGACTTTCTAATAATTAAAAAGTTAAACTAAAAATAATTTGTAATAATTAGTGAAAAATTTCACATATTTAATCATCTGTATAATAAATATATAAGTATGTAGTTTAACAATTTTTTTCTAAATTTTTAAAAGGAATTATTTCCACAATTACTAATATTTTTTTAAATTATACATAAATATGTTTTAAGTATATAATATAATTTACATTCAAAAAAAATAAATAGATATTTTCTAAATATTGCATTCAATGATAAATTCAATCTATTATACCTTGATTTATTTATAATGCAGAATAATTAAAATTTTTTAAATTAGAATTTATTATCTACAATAATAGCAATATTTGAATTAGTAAAAAACTAGTTTGAAAATATAAAATCATATTGAAGTCGTAGTATATACTGCTTTAATATTTTATAAGAAACTAAAAATCTCTTTGGGATTATGTAAATGTACGTGCAAAAAATTTAAATTTAAATAAATTAGGTAAAATTAATAAAGGAAATATGCTAAACAAATATTATTTTGACACGCTATACAATTAATAGTGAATAACATAATATTTGTTTAATAACTACTTTAGCATGAAACTCAAAAATATTATAGAGCTTTTAAGATTTATTTATTCCATGAAATAAACATATAATAAACAAATATTTGTTGGTTTTAGACTACATAGTGAACGATTTAAAGTTAAGATTTAATTTATTTAATAAAAATCTGATAATAATGTCTTTTCTAATAATAAAATAAATTTTTTAATGCTAATCTGATTTTTTATTTAAACGTTGATTATATTTATATTTATAAACTCATATTTTACTTAATATGTTTCAGCATTCTGAGTTTTTTGATCCTGATACATAAGTATACTTAAGTTATATATTGATATTAATTTCCAATTTTAATACTACAAAAGTTTTTTTTTTATATGAATGTTAATCATTGTAATGTTTCTTTAAAACTTTTAATATTTTGGCTATAAAACTATGCGACTTGATAACAAATGTAAAAGATTTCCGAATCAAATATTCAAACAATTTAAGGTTTATGATCTGCATAATAAATTTTTTTTATTAAGAAATTTTCAGTTACATTAAATATTTTATTTAAAATATTCTTAATATTTTAAGATTCCTTATCTGAAGATTGTTTTGTAAAATTTTAAAATTATTTTAATTATTTATTTTATTTAATTTTCATTAGATATTAGAGTTAACGAGATCTAAGAGTTCATTAAATAAAATTCTATATAAATGCAAGTCAAATTTAGGATTTATAATAATTTGAAAAATTTTTTTTAATTGTCAACTAGATTAAGATCTTCAGCACTGAAAGAAGTTTTTTAACATTGATGTATTAATATTTTAGGTATTTTCCAAAAATTTTCAACTACCTTTATACTGTTCAATTTATAGTTTAATTCTTGTGACATATATGCTGATTAGTACAATATTAAAAGTACATATATTATATTTGTATACAACATATGTATTAAGATTTAAATTATCTGCATTATAGTAGTTTTTTAGCATAAACTAAATATTAATGCTTTATTAATGTTTATAGAACAAGCGTTCAAATGTAGAAAATTTAAGTATTTAATAACCGTTATCTTTAACAGACATTCTTGCAATGATAAATTAAGATCCTTCGAAAAACGAAAATACCTGAAATATTTTTTGGTTGGAAACAAAATACCTAGAAATTCGTAAGTAAAAGTACTGTGATAGCGTCTTCAATATATATCGTTTTCAAAATTAAGAAATAAAGACTAACAGTACTTTTTTCTATTCCGAGCATAACTTTTTAGTGGAAGTTCGTTTAAAAAGTAAAATTGTTATTACTTCTTGTAGGTAGATGGGTATAAAATGAGTCAGTTTTTAAATTACTTCTATTAAAACACACAATGCGATTCTGGTTTCTGTAAATAAACATTTTTTGTAAAACTAATTAGTTTAATGAAAAATATTGATTAAAATAAGGTATTATTTTATTAAAATTTAGATATTATTTTATTAAAAATAAAATTTAATTTTATTAGCATATTTACTTGGAAATTAGGTGTGTATTCACATTTTGATAACTTATTATTTTGTAGAATTTTTACAATATTCTATTATATTCTAAAAATTTTAGCAAATAAAATTATTTCACTAAATTTATTGTAAATTTTCATTATCTTCTATTGGAAAATTACAAAATTTCTTTTACCTAAAAAAATAGGGAAAAATTTTTTCCACAATTTTGAAATACAAAACCACACACACTTTCATTACATACCTATATATTATTTTCATTAAATATTAAATCTGCTGCATATCATTGTACTTTAGAAATATTTTTATTATATTTTTTACATTCTTAAAAATTAAATTCATTTGTTAAATTTGAGAATTGTCTATTAAAGTTTTATTTTATTGAATATCAAAATTTTCATTTTTGATAATTTTGGCATATTTCTTTATAAAGTTATTTAGAAAATATAATTTTGATTTAAATGTCAAAAACATAAAAGTAATTTGTAAAATAAAATTTTTGAATTTCAATACATTCAATATTTTCTACAAATTTTACGAAAAAAAAATAAAAATTTTTTTTCAATTATGTATTTTATTACATTTCAAATATTTGTTGTAATCACCGCAGGATTCCAAAATATTTTACGTGAATTGACATACATGTGTGTAGGAACACATTGAAAATTTTGTACAATTATTTAAATTATATGAAATATGATACAAATTAAATTTAAATTTTATTTGTTAAATTCAAATTTTTCCCTAGATATTTTATGAAAAGCTAAAAATGAACAACTATTATGGCCAGGGCGTACATATAAATTAAGTCGAGGTACGTCTTCCGGGATCGGGAAATAAGATCATCTATGAATATAAAATGAGAATATTTACTAGATATTACTAATATGAACTTAAGTAGATAAATAATGCTTTTTTTTCATTGAGCACTATTGCGTTTTGTTGAGTATTAGGTATTGAAAACCTTCTTACTTGAGTAACATTTTAACACTAAAGAATTATAATTAAGAATAATAAGGATTACCGATATATTAATAAAAATTTAATCTGTTATTTTCTTTTCCAATGCATTTGTACTGATTTTAGATTTTTCATTGATGTGATTTAATTTAAAAACTTTCGGTTTAACAATACAATCTTTTATATATTTAATAACTTTTAAAACTGGCTAAACTAATTGACTAAACATTGAGTTATTATCAACGACTAGCCTGAAAGTGCATGAATATATGTGTATAAATATGTATATTTATAAATGTGCACACGAAAGTCAAAAATTTAACTGACTTATAAGTCTCTTATCCTTGAAATATATTTTGTTGCTACGTGCATAAATAAATTTTAATTAATACAATATAATATCAATATATATCTTTTATTTTTAAGTTAATTTTTTTTAGTTCTACTATTTTATTAAGATTATTTTATACTATATCGCGTATATGGCACATGACGTGGTGGCTAATACACTGTTTTTCAAACGAAGTTTCTTTGATTCAGTTGCCTGTCCAGTCAAATTCAATTGCAAAAGTATTATATCGATATAAATAAAAAAATAATATTTAATAAGTAAATAGACGAAAAAAGTTTCATGAATCTACTAAGCTTGGTCTAAAAAGTATCTTTGTGATTATTTTCATTGAAGGACAAAAAGAATAAAAGCAATTTTTCAACTAATTGAATGACTTTCTTTGTTTTTGAACAGATAAACATAAGTTGAATTAATTAAAGAAAAAATGTACAAATATTGAAAAAATTATTTTATAAAATGTTAAAAAATTTAAATCTTAATAGTTCAAAAAAAATGAAATACAAACAAAAATTCATCCAAAAAATTATAATTTGTTTTGTTATTTTAATACAACAAGTATATAGAACCTTCAAAAATTCATTATGTATTAAATTACTCAAAAAATTACCTTTTATCCTTCTAAGAAATCTAATAATAAAAATAGAAAATCATTTGAAAATTATTTTAAATCCACCATGAAAATTTAATTTAATTGCGGTATAGGAAAATCTTTAGAAAATAATTTACAAAACATTATCAATATAATAATAATTATAATAATAAATATGATAATAGTAAAAGAAACAAAAGCAACTACAACAATAACAACAATTGATTCAATAATATACATATATATAAAATTATATTTAAATAAGAATTTTCTTAAACTAGTTGATAACAGTGTTAAAATTGTGGTTTAATTAAGATGGTAATATTCTATACCTCAATCAATTTATACATAATAGACTTTCGTTATATAATAATATAATTAATTTGCTATTATACTTGTATATACATTATGTAAATAAATACATGTATATATATAAATATTTATATATACTTACAAAATTATATGGACTAATATATATTGTATAGGTGTATTTAAATAAAATTCTTAATAATTATATAAATGGCTTTTTACTTAAATTGACCTTATTATCCTTTTTCACTAATAAATTCCGTTATCTATTTATAAATATATATGTATGTTTATATTTATATGCTTAAATTTATATATAAGAAAATAAAGGATAATCCTCAATTGTTATGTTATTATTGTAAGGATTATAAAGTTAAGTATAAAAATAAAAAAAATTTCAAAACAAAAATTAGAAAATTATTAAACAAGATGTTGTAGATGTTATGTTGATGATTTAATGGATGTTATGTTGAAGCAAATTTTTTAATATTAAGTTATTTTTTTTTTAATAGATTAAATGATATTATAAAATCGAATCAACAGAAGTATTATTTTATGTCTTTGTTTTTACTTTTTATTTAAGTTTTAGAATTTTTTTTTTTTTTACTAGAATCTGTAAATAATTTTTTAAAATAATCACGTGTAACGGATTAAATTCTCAAAGGGTTGGAAAAAAATAAATACTGTTTATAATAGAATATTAAATGGCTGTCGCATTTTAAAGAAATAATAAATAAAATTTGAAATTAACTATTAAAGAAATAAATAAGGAATAAATAGGAAAATATGTAGCATTAGATAAACGCATATGTCATTTACCATATAGTCCCAATTTTGTTTTTTTTTTTTTTTAACAAAGAAACACATTTCATTTGAACTTTTAATCAAATTTATATATTATTTATTTTAGAACATAAATATATATCAAATACTGAAATAATTCCTTTGAATACTTTCCCTGCCCCTTAAAATTAGTTGCTTATAAACACAACATAGTACAACCTTAATTAAAACTGTCCACAATTTATTTAAATATTCTTAAAGGGTTAATTATTAATTCAATTATTCGTATAAAAATTTTTTTTTTTTAATTATTGATAAGAAATTAACGTTTCCAAGTAGATAACAATTTATAATTATTATTAGTTTAGTTATTAGTAGTCGTAATTAATAAAATAATATTTGTAATGTTTGAGTTCAACAGCTGTAAGATGTTTTTTTTTTAAATATCACTGATCATTTAAACCGCTCAACGTAATAATATTAAATAATACGCTGCCTAAATACTTTTACATTGAAGTTTTTACTAAAATAATAGGTTTTCTACGAATTATATGATATTAACATATCACAATAATTAAATTATAATAAAATATGTTACAATAATATAGACTATTATAATTATGTAAGCTACCTTTACTTCATTAAACTTTTAAACAATAAAAAAAAATTTTTTTTTTATTTATTGATAAAAAATAGGAGTAAAATATAAAGGAATATTTATTTTCAATGTTATTTTATTTTCTCTATATATTGAATTAATTAATTTAAAATCTGTTGATTTAATGAATATGAATTACAATTAAAATATGTACATTTATATACATATATAAAATTTAAATAAAAGAAAAAAAAAACATACAAAGAAATTAACATTTTTTTTTTATTTTTTGAATTCTATACAATCCTAGGTTTGATTCAATTGTAAATATGTACATATGTATGTATTTTACAACAGGAAATAAATTATAAAACAAAATCTGAATTTTTGCATATTGTATGGGTACGTTGTACGCATATATACATAGTTACAATAAACTTTTCCGTTTTAATAATTTTTTTGCTTTGTTTAAATAATAATTATGCCATGTTTAAAAAAAAATATTACTCGAAAAAAAAAACCGAATTTCATTTAAAGGTGTATTTTAATTACATTGAAGTAAAACAAAAAATTGGGGATTCTGTTATTTAATGAATAATAATTTTAAAGGAATATATAATATTGTTTTTCTGTTTATTTGTTAATGAAAACCCCTTTTAGTATAATATTTAATTTCATTATGTTAAATTTAAACCGTTATCATAATAACAGTTTTTTTGATATATTTTAAATAAAACAGAATAATACATTTGGCAAAGATAAGCTAAACAAAAAAAAAAACAAATTTCTATAACGAGTCCAGTTTTAATTCTATTAGCAGTTCTACATTATTTTAAAATTTTATACAAAATTCAATTAAAATAACTAAAATCTGTGAACTTTTTTTCAAACTATTCAAACTAACTGCAAAATTACCCATACCACAATACCTTTTTTAAATAAATAAAGAATTAAATTTGTGAGTGGTACTCTAAAGAGGTGTTAAAAATTTTACACACTGAGTTAAGTAAATATTTCAAAAATGATTAGACCTATTTAAACAAATATTATTCTAAACGAGGGTGGTAAATTAGTTTGAAATCATATGTACATCAGTAGTACTTTCACTAATGTTTGCTAAATGAACCAAATTAACTATAAGTAGTAAATTTTTAAAATAAGGTCTGACTGCTATTTGAAACTAAAATTTTTGAAAACTAAAGGAAGAATTATTTTTAGTATTTTCTTAAATTATGGACTCTATATTTGAACAAGCTATCAAAAACATAATATTTTTATAGTTTAAACATTTAGTTTAGTAACAGATAGTTTATAAAAATTAGTTAGTTTAATTTGCCTGATATCCTATATATTGCATATTGCATCAAATATTATAATGCCTGAACATTAAAATTAACTTTATTTTTTCCTTTAGATACATTTATTCATTTTTTAAATATATACGTAATGGTTACTTGTCTGGTAATTTTAGATATGGAAAGTTAGATTTGATTCAAGAGAATTGATAAAATTTCATTTAGTCGGACTGTAAATTTTATGAAAATTAATTAGGTGCTCTTAAGTTGTGTGAGTTTCACATATTTTTTACTTTTAGTGTTATTTGGCCCTCTTCTGTGAAAAACTAAAATTTTCTTATTGCAAGATCTTTTCTGTATTTTTTTTTGTAATTTCATAAAATGCAAAAGGTTATGTTTTGTGCAAGCATTTTAAGAAAAAACGTATTATAATATATAAAGTATAAAAGTATTCAAACCTTGCATTCCTTACTCTTAACAAATTTGATATGTATACATTTTACGATATAAAATTTTATGTCTTTTCAAAAAGTGTTAAAGTGGGAAAAATCTTTGAACTCGAGCTAGAGTATTCCAGAAACATTTCAAAATTAAATAATAATTGTAAAAATTAATCAATTTTACCATTGAAAAAGTGCAAACATTAAAAAAAAGAATTAATAAAAAAAGGAGTAGAGTTAAGGTATCTTTGAACAGTATTTCTTTTCAAAAGATTTCTTATGTCCTTCGATAAATTAAAATGAATTTAATATTTTCAAAGGAAATTATATTTTAAATTTAAAAAAAAAAAGAAATTAAAAAATTTAAGAGGAATTTCTAGTTTATAAACTGAAAGTTTTTTTTTAAGTTTGATCTAAACTTTATCTTTTATTTAATATTTATTTTATATTTAAATGATACTTTTAATGTTGGATGTTGAATTTTCCATTCACTTATTGAAGTAAATCCCCAATTAAATTGGAAAAAAATAACTTTCTTTATACTAACCCTATACCTACCATTCTTTTATTAAATTTTGCTAGCAATAGTTTTCTAGATATTGTTTTAACTATAATCGTATATTTTAGATCAGAAACTATGCAATGTTTCTTTTATTAATACTTTCGCATTTAAAGTCTTCTTAAACAGAAATTAAGCTAAAAACAAAAGATGTTTTTTCAATATTGTTTGTCAAGACAGATAATTTGCCTGAAATAGATTTGTTTGGATACATTTTAATACAAAGTAGCCCTTCCGTAGTTATACTGTATTAATATTCAATTCTGAAGTCAGCCAAACATTTTTTTTTATAATTCAATATTGAAATTTTTAAAAACAGCAAATTACTTACTTTTAAATAAAATTTTTAAAAAAAGTATCTATTAAAAAAATTATGTGTTATTTTTGTTTCCAAAGAATTATATTCTTTTCTTATTATATGAAATATTGGAATTGTTTATTTTTAATTATTGGGGATTATTATTGTTACAATACAGAAGAAATTACTAGCATATTCTTAAGATATTAGAAAAAATCTAAGAAATGGAAAATGGAAAATTGTTAAATAGAAAAAAAAAAATTAAAAAATAATCTAGACTCATGATAAGATACTAGTAATTGTCAAGAAATATAGCTATAAATCATAACTTTTTTGTGTCTATAGAGAGTTGGAAACTTTCAAACCTAAAATCTGAATTTCTTAACCTCGTAGTACATGAGTAAAATATTTTATTTTGAATTGAATGGAAACTACAACGGAATATTATTAATTATTACTCATTTTTTAAATTTTTGTAAATCATTTGAACTGAATCTGTAAATAAAATTAAAAAAAACCTATAACATTTAATCGAAATTTATTGACAAATTGGATAGGAGTCTTAAATTTATGGCGCGAAGGATGTAGAAATCTTATGTCAGGATGTACGTATTAAGTGATACATCTGTGTGAGTTGTTTAACCAATAAATGTTAGTGATATAATTGATTTTATAATTCTTGTCGTGAATTTAACCTGGAGCTTTAAAAATGTGATTCTTTGAAGTAAAAATTTGATCATCAATTGATTAAAAACTGAACGCTTAGCCTCTGATATTATTAGCGTCTCATTTTCAAATTAATTCAATTTATTTTTAATTCCCTATTCCAATTTTCAATTGGAATAGGGAATTACGTCATAATTAATATTAGATAAGAAGAAAAAAAAAGATAAAAAGAAAAAATTCTTTAAAAAAAGCAACAAAGATACAAATAAACAATTTGACTTGAATAAAAAAAATATCTTCTAGATAAAAGTGTTCCATACAAAAAAATTCCTTATAGTCTTATTCTTGATCAAGAAAATTTTTTTTTTTTAATTTTTTAATGCAAAAAAAAAGTACAAATAAATATGGATACGTTTTATAACCTTGATTTTATTTTTTATTTTTGTAATCATTAACAATTATCAAGGGAAAAAAAATTTATATATTGCAAATAAACTATTATTTTCAATGCAGTGGTTTATTACAAAGAAATAACCTTGACTATATACATATATACAAAAAGAAAAACTATCCAAAGAGGTCCTTTTTCATGTTATTGTCAGAAAACAACAAGAATAATAAAATATTAATTGGAAATGAGCAAAATAATATATGTATAAAAAAGAATCAGGAATTAGTAAATTTATTTTTAAATTGCATCACAATAATTTTGCTAAAAAGGATTTGTTCAAAATTTTTAAGTAATTTAAATTTGAACACGCGTTGATAGGAAAAAAAAGTAAATGAAACAAATGGGGAAATCTATTTTTAAATCAGGGATGTTGATTTCTTTATAATCCGAAAAAAAAAAATTGGAAGTGGCCTTTAATACGAAATTAGTTAAAAATAATTAACATCCAAATAAATAGACTAATTATATTCGATGAACCTTTGCAAAATTTTTAACTTTAGATTTTGCCGAAAAGTATGCAATATTTCTGAAATTACTGCATTTTCAAATTTTAACAAACTAAACAGCTGAATACATAATAAAAACCTAATAAAATGAATTTAAAATATAAAATAATAAAAATTGTAAATTATATTGTTAATTAAGACACAATATGTATATATTTAAAATGTAAATATAATATATAAAATTAAATATGTAATTTAATGTTAATAACTTATACTAAATTAGATATTCTTAAATCAAAAGTTATTCCCGTAATGGCCTATGCAGCTGAGAATAATACTAATACTGTTGAAGTCCTTTTCTTGTAATATTAGAATTTTAATAAATAAATAAATTTAATGATGTGAGGGGTAAAATATATATTTATACAATTTCATCACCGGATATTAGATTTTTAAATATTTCAACCTATTGACAGCACAATTTTATTTTCCAATCTACTGTAAGCGAATAATTTTATTAATATATAAAATTTTTTATTTACTTAATATTTTTGTTGATAATTTAAAAAAAAAAAAGAAATTTGAATAATCTTCATCTTTATTATAAGATATAAAAAATTTTTTATTATCTTCTTTTTAAATTATTAGAAAAATTTATTATTTTATTGGTATTTAAATTTCATGGTCAAACAATTAATTAATTAATTGTAAATTATAAAAATAAATATTCACCTACATTAAAATTTGGTTATTATTCTGTTTTTTATTCAATTATATTAATACAACACATTTTTAATTACATCTGAAAGTTTTTAAGGTAACATACAAAAAATGATATTAATATTATATAAGATATTCTTCTAAACAATTTCAAAAATTTTTGTAATTCAAATTACATAATTAGTTATTTTTAGTATTGGAGAATGAATTTTAAACAGTGGTCTGCAATTTTTATTGAAAGTATTAGACTGAGTATGCCATTAAAAATGAAATTGTGATTATTGTACTAAATATTAATTTTTAGGTATGGTCAAATTGATTATTTATACTCAATTTACCATAATCTAATTTTAATATATTAAATTCAAAGTTTTCTTTTTTATCAATTTTTCTATTTTAAAGCGTTATATAAGTTTTTACATAAAAATATTTAATAAGTTTTAGTAAATATTTACAACTGAACTAAAAATAACTCTTCATCCATTAACCTTTAAAGAAAACGCAATTATTTCTTATGAAAAATATATTCAAAATCGGTAGGAAGTTTTATTCTTTATACATTTCTTTTTAAAATAATTTATATAATTAGACAATTGAATGTTTTCTGATTATAGAATGCTGTATACATAAATATTAAAATTTTATTTGAAAAACATGAAATATAAGAAACAACATTATAATAAGACAACAATTTTTTTCTTCCCATTTATTTTTCAAAATGGCAAATATCTGAAACATTTCCTTCCCTTTGATAATACCATAATATCTTTTATATATATGTACATAAAAATTGATAAGAAAATCAATTGTGATGTATAAAAAGAATGTTCTATATAATAACTTGATGGTAGAATATGTAAAATATGAATAAAAGTATGTCCGTTAAGGCTTTTAAACAGGTTGCATATTTTTAGGCTGTAATCAAATTTAAATATGAAAAAATTGTGATTTAGTTGATTTAATAATTATTAATTGCATTGTTTTATTAATATTGATTATCTTAGCTTTAAATTTAAATTATACTGTTTTTTTATATTTCACTTTGATTCAAAAAATATTAAAAATTGAAAGTATTTTATAAATATTTAATTTGATACTAGCTTAGTAGAACTCAGGTTTTTTAAAATTAAAACGTGGAACCATTTGCATGATAATTTCCCTTGAATTTAAAAAAATTATTAAAAATGATCTGATCCAGATCAAGATCGATAATAAATGGTTTTTAATAGTTTTGGAGTGAAGTTTTCTTTTATACATAGGACTGTCTAATTTTTGATAACAACAATTACTAGGAAGGTATTTGTTCTGAACGAGTTCTTTTGTGATTTTAATAAATTTAGCCAAATATTAAATATAATTCCATTACATTGTATATTTAGTTATATTAAGTCATATATTAAAATATGGATTCTTTAGTACTCTGTTTAAATTACGGCAAATAAATGAATTAAGTCAATAATGTATGATTGTTTTTTTATTCAATGTTTAAATGTAAATTTTTTGTTATTTATAAGGATCAACTTACGGCCTTTATTTCCATCTTCATTCCAATAATAGAAGAACAAAACGACGAAATAAAAGAGAATAAATGTCTTAAACTAAAAACTGACATGACATGATGGATAATTGAATGTTAAAAGCATTTTCATAAGAAACCTAATAAAATTGTGTATAGTATTTCGCATTTATTTTAAGTTTACACTTAAATATACATTTGCATCATGTTTGTTAATTTTGTTTTGTTTTTATTTTAAGGACTTGGAAGATACAGCCAACTCTGAAAACAACCAAACAATGGGTTGGATACGAAATCCACAGGATAAATTCCTCAAAATCAAAATTCCAAATAAAAAAAAAAATTCCCAAAATTTGTGCATTTAAAACAAACCCCTGCTAAACAAATTACTAGAACCCTGATTTTGTATCCACCTCTGAAATCTCTCCTTACTTTTTTCATAAATAATAATTCCGCAACAAAACTTTTGATATAATCTCCGCTAAAAACCCCGCAAAATACAAAATATTGAATCTCTGATTTCGTATCCAACGAAATCCGTACTAAATATGCTTCCTACATAGTCAAAAACAAGTTTTTAATAAAATTTAAAAAAAGGAGAACTCTAATTTTGAATTCTATTCTAAAATCTCTCGTAATAGGATCTCACCAATACAGATAAGTAAATATTCCAGAAAAGGGCAAATCCTTATTTTTTCAAAAATGTTAAATGTCGATTGACTTCTTATTTAAATATTAATAAAATGTTTGCCAAAATTAAAAATGTCGCTAAATTTGGATTTTTTTCGTATATCCTACAAATGTATTTAAATTTGACAACTCTGAAATCTGTGAAAAATAGTAAATTTTTTTTCAAAATTTTGAAGTTACATACTTATAAAAAGAAAATTAATTTCTAATTTTGAGGATTTTGGGTTTTAGTAAATTTATCTTTGGGGTTTGTTTTTTTTTTTTGGGATTTTGACTTAGTGGTAATTTTGCCATCGGGGATTTTGGATTTTGGAGATTTTATGCAGATCTCCAAAACAAAACTAGATGAAAAAAAATAAGAAAAAAATGTTGTTTACTTGCAAAATACAACTGAAGATGAGAGTGGTGGGCGAAAAGAAAAACACTTAACAAAAACAACAAAAAAAAAAAATTAAGAGAAAAGGGAAAGAAAACCATCTATAGGGAATTCATGTTGAGTCCTTTTTTTTTCTTGATTTTTTTTTTCTACATGATTCAAGGATATGCGTAACTGTTGCTCTCTGTTGCTTGTTGCTGATACTTCACAAAAATAAAACATATATGTATATATATATATTTTTTTTTTTATATAGTGTTCATAGTGTTATGCTTCTGAGATACTTAAGAAGAATTACAGGTAATTTTTTTTATTTTTTTGGAAACTTTATTATTTTATTTTTAAAATGATTAAATTGAAATAAATTTTATATTTTTCTAGGGTCTTTGTTTTTCTTTTGTTTAATTTGTTTTTTTTTTTTTGTATTTTGTATCGCAATGTCATGCTAGAGAATATTGTGAGTTAAATTTTCCTTTTGCTTTTTTTTATGAATAAAATTTTATCGTAAATAGAATGTAATGGAATGAATATAGAGATTTCTCATAGGATTTCATTTGATGGAACATTTTTAAGCTGAATAAAATATTAAATGGCAAGAAAATACGTAAACAATAAATATATAAGTATGTATTTATTATCTATTAAACTTAAAAATTTATTTTCATTTTTAATTTTATTTCATATTTGTCTTATGCATTTTATTCATTGAATAAAAAATTTTCAAACTTTTGAATTAAATCTTACGTTTTGTCTTTGTTAGTGCTTCATCTATTTATGTTTGATGTAGTCCATTTAATTCTAATGTTTAAAAATTTTGTAGTTGTAAGTTAATTATTTTAGAGAACCTCCATTAAAAATATAAATCACTGAAAAATATAATTTTTAATTTAACTTTATACGGCCGTTCATCTTGTGGTCTGCTTTTAAAATATTTTTATGAAGTTTGCGATAAGATCGTATTAATAAATTTCGGATTAAAATTTAAGGGTATGTTGAAAATAAAATTATCTATTAAAAATCAATTTATTTATTAATTACCATAATAAAATATAATTATGTGATCAAAATTTTTTTTTAAAAAATTAAATATTTTAGTTATTCTCATATTGGGTTTTAAATATTTTTTATTAAATATAAATAAGTTAGTATAACTTTAAAATTTTCAAAGTAATTCTTTAAAAGGAAAGTAATTAAAACATAATATTTGTTTTTGTATACTGTGAATTTTGAAGATGACGTAACATGGCTTATGGAAATTAGTTTGTTATGCGCCCTTTGATGTTACAGAACGATATCCCTTCTCATGTGTTTCCTAAGTTATTAACATCTTTTCATAATATCCTCCCAAATTTTTCCATTTATCCTACATGATGCATTATCCGAATTTCAATTATTAAAGTTTCCTTTCCGAATTTTCATTTTCAAAATAAAATTTTACTTATGTATCAAAGGTTCAATCCAAAATTTTGATTTCAAAAGACCTGCAACGGTGGTTTTTGAGGCTCATAAAAAGAAAAACACAAATTTTTGTATATCTAAGATTTATATCTTTTTAACTTAATTCAAAATTAAATATAAGCTATGCATATATAATATACTAAAGGATTTGCTAAAAATGATTGGAAAGTATACTAGAATTTGATTATATACAACTTCTAAAACTATCAAAAAAATTAAAGAAAATTAAAAAAATCATATAATAGCTCTTTGTTTAATTTTATAATATTTAAAAAAAATTTTATATGTTAACATTTGAAAGTATTTCGCGAAACTTTGTTTTTAAAAATATTCATCCAAAATTCTCCAAAACCATGTATAGAATAACTTTTATCTTGTCAAACAAAAAATGTTGACATTTATCACAAATATTAACTGTAATAAATTTTTCAATTTCATTTATTCCAATTTAGTTAATTAAATTAATTGTTTAAATATATGCAATTTCATTTCATTTAACTATATCATTACATTTTTTTAATATAAAACAAAAACAAATAGATTGTAGAATTTTTTTATTTCAAAAAAAAAAATATGAACCATTTTTCATTTTAAGCAGTCTCTTTCATTCAGCAAAGAGAAATTAAAATTTACTCTTGCAAGTTAATCTCATTGAAATTCAGTACAAATAATCCTCTTTTTCATGTGCATTGAGTATAAATTATTATGATCTGTTATTTATTGAGGAGATCTGTTAATTAAATGTAGGTTTTCATTTATATATTATTTTTTTACTCAAACAATTATTTTTTTTTTTTGAAATTAATTGAGTCGAAACTCGAAAGCTATTACTGAGAGAAATTATATTATATTAAAGGATATAAAGACATGTTGTAACAAAAGAAAATCAAGATTCAAGTCATTCTTCGTTTGGATGTTATTTAGTATGGTTTAATTTTAGAAATAGAAATGGATGTTTTTTTAGAAAAAGTTTTAATCTTACGAAATTATTTTAATGTTACGTTTCTTTTAAATATCATTTAAAAGATTACTTAATATAATATAAGTATGTTTTTTATATATAAATTAGATATATGTTAGTATATATATTACATTATGATAATTAGATGTCAAAAATATTCTTTTAAATGTGCATTTATGTTTTTTTGACAAATAACTGTATATATATAATGTAATAATAATACATTTTTTTGACAGATTTCTATGTTTAATAAGTATGTGGTTTGCGGTCACATATCAAATAAAAAAGGAGAAATATTGCATCCAGCATCATTCAAGGTTAGTTATATTTTTCATTTAATTATAAAAAATATTTTCAAACGTTTTAAATTAATTTTAAATGTTTTCTTTTTATATTTTCATTTTATAGTTACATTTTTGAACATATTTTATTTCCAATAAAATCATATTTCAATTTTCAACCAAGTTTCAATGAAGAGAAAAAATGAATACTTTCTCTTATAAATTTTAATTCTCATTGAAATTCAATTAAATTAATCCTGTTAAAAATGCGCATTTATATGTAAATTATTATTATCTGTTAAGTTAATGTTTATTTATTACTTGAACAATTATTTTTTCTCTTAATTAATCGAGTCGAATCGAAAGCTTTTAGCGAGAGATATTATATTAAAAAATTGAAAGTATGTAAATTGTAAAGACATGTTAAAACAAAAGTAAATCAAGTCAGTCTTCGTTTGGATTTCAGTCAGTATGGTTTTATTTTAGAAAAGAAAATGGATGTTCTTTATTAATTTTTTTATAAAATAAAAATGTGATTTTATGTTAGATTTATTTTTTGTTTTTAATTTTTTTTTTTATATTTAAAGCTTTTTATAATACGGGACTTATATTAATTTTTCTCTAAATTATTTTTATTTAATTCGGTCTCCAATTAATTTAAATTCATGTTTAGACAAAAGAAAATCAAGTCAGTTATTGTTTGAATTTAAGTCTAGTAAGTTAGTAATGCAAATAGATATTTAATATAAGGAATTTTTAGTTTTAGATTTCAAATTAATATTTTGTTTTTTGTAATATTTAATTTATTTACTATATTTATTAATTTGAGAATATATAATTTTTAGTTCTTATATTATATAATAATTAATCTGTGTGTAAAATTAGTGATTTAAATTGAAAATCTGTTTTATTTCCGAACATTATTATTTTGACATTACATAACATAACAATAAATATTTATCGAAATCATTTTTTTAAAATACCTTTCTACATTTTAGAGATATGTGCGTATATTTGTGCAATATCAGATACAATATCAGATACAATATCAGACACGATATTATGGAATATTATATCAAAAAAAAAATGGAACGTTCAAGGTTAGTTATATTTTTCTATAAACTAAATTTATATTACTGTAGCAGTAGTAGCTAAAATTAAATTAGCATGTTAAGTTTCTTAACAATTAAATTGGATAATTTTGCAAGTATTAAATTGCAAAACTAATATTTTAAAAAATTTCAAAACAAAAGTACTCTGCAGAAGTTTTACAATATTACGTTTTCCGTTAGTTTTGAATATGTTATGAATAATTTGAATCATAATATAATTTTAAAAAATTAAACGATCAATGTTTGGTCGCCATGAATATTGGGGATGAGGGAGGGTATAAAATTTGGTGAGGGGTATATAAATAAAAGGTATGCCAGATCAATATAATTATTTTTAAAATAATTATCATTCCACAATATATAATTGCAAGACTTGCAAATTTAAGGTGCGGGGTTCCAGTTTTTAGATTTATTTCAGTTTTATTTGATTACATAAGAATATTTGAATAATATAGTCCAATGATATACTTTTGGATGTGAATAAGAAATTTTAAAAAACATCTAAATTTTATTGTGTAACTTAAGTCAACAGAAATCATTGAAAACTCAAATTGAAGTGTTTTTTTAAAAGAATGAAGAATACAAAGGTAATAAAAGGTTTATGTATTAGATTAATTTACAAATCAATCAATATTTTAATAATTTCGTTTTATTTCAGTTAAATAATTTGTTGATTCATAATGAAACAGAAGTTGTTGAGATTGGGAAAATTAATTGGAGATTGTCTAGAAAATATGTAAAAGATCAAAAGTTTCATAAAGGTTTTTTTTTTATTATTTGTTTTTTGTTAAATTTTCTTATTTTTTTAATATATTTTATTTATTATTTTTAGCTGTAATTAATTTATTTAAATAAGAAGACGTAAAGCTGATTATTTCAAAAGATATACCAGTATTTGTGAAAAAAGTTTTAATTGAAATTAAATAAGGTTAGTTATATTGTTTTATTTACTATATTTATATTTTTTTCTTAACATGCAAATTTAATTTTTTTATTTTAAATATTTATTATAAATTTTTATTTTATATTGTTTAAAAAATTTTAAATTTTTATAAAAAAAAATTAATTTTATTTAATTATTGTTTAGAGACAAAATATAAACAAATTATAATTTTCTTCAACATTGTTGTGTTAAGGTTTGATAAATTAAGTTATAATGTTGTACAGCAAATTAAATTATAATGTTGAATTAACTTGACATTTTTTGTTATGAATATAGTGAGTTTTGAGTCCATCTTTTTATTTAAAAATAGATATTGAATTTCTGTTCAAAATTTTTACCAAAATAATAACACCTTAGAAATTTGTCCTCGAATTTTTTTTAAATTTTTTTGAGTTCGCAAGTAACATTTTAAAAAAAAAAATCGTCGATGCACATGCGTATGTACACAATTATTAACCAATGAAATTATTTTTAATACTTGCTAAGTATTAATTAAATGGTTTACGAATATTCAAATATTTTTCCACTAAAAATATAGAATAACCTTTAACAGTTAAGTGTGTAATAAAAGGTAGATTAGATTTCGTGAATTAATTTAATTAATAATTAAATTTATTTTTAAATGTTTTAATGTTTATTTTTTCATTTCTTCCCTGTTTCTTTATTTAACAAATATTCATTTTTCTTTTGTCTTATTATTATTTTAAATGTTTTTGTAATTGTCTGATAATTGACATAATATTATTCATATAAAATTTTTATACGATTCATGAGAATTTTAACAATCTTCATATTGACTGTTTAGAGCTAGAATTACTTGTATAATTTTTATTTTTTATTCTTATTTTGTGAACACTGTAACATTACTAGGCCATTAAATTCCCTTGTTATATTATTTCTTATG
The DNA here is from genome assembly GCA_963082915.1 of Dolichopus griseipennis. Lineage (NCBI taxonomy): Eukaryota > Metazoa > Arthropoda > Insecta > Diptera > Dolichopodidae > Dolichopus > Dolichopus griseipennis. The sequence goes on from OY720445.1 coordinate 65,887,027, forward strand.
TTTTATCTATTATGTAAAATTACATATTTTATTATTTATTTATGTAACATTTAATGATTCTTAACAATACTACAATAGCCAATTAATTGCTGTTAGTTTCTTTTATAAATTATTTATTTCTATTTCTTCGCCTTATTTTAATGTTCCAAATTTCATGTTATTTTTGTTCAAAAGTACTATAAAACCTGTATATTGCTTTTATTTTACCATTGTTTTAACATAGTTCCTTAAGGAATTTTGACGGTATTTTTATTATAAAATGAAATGGTATACAACCAAATTCTGCACACTTCTATAAAATAACATCATTGATTCTACTTGTTCACCACATTTTCTCATGCATTTGTTCATTTTTAAAATGAATACAGTAAATGTGTACATTGCCAAAAATTATAATTTTGTCCCAATAGTTACTAGCGCGGGGGAAAAATAAAACAATAAAAAATATATAAAAAAAAAAACGGAAATAAAAACGAAAATAGGAACGTATTTAACAGTTACTGTATTTACAGTTATATTGTCATTGAGGCATAACTTTTTTGTTCATTTTTAAATATTCCAATCATGTATAGGCAGCAAAATTAAAAGTATAAACCCATATGGTACGATTATTATTCATGATAATATTTATGATGTTGATGAGTTTTGTTACAAATGTTTTTGAATTACAAAACGATTTTATTTCGTATTTTTCAGTATCGAAATAAAATTGGATCAAAATCAAATTTGTTGAATGCGTATCTGTATTTTTTTTTTGTATTTTGTTTAAAGGAACAAAATTACCACTATAAACTTTTGTTTTCATGTTATTTAGAAATGATGCTATGAAAATTACTTTTTGTTTTGGTATTATTTTTTTTTTTACAGTTTAACAGTCCGGATGTAAAACGTTTTTAATATTATATAAAAATTTTATTTAACATGCGTTCAATGAAATGATTTTCAGTGATACCATGGGTAATAAAAAAAAGGATAATTAGTTTAATTCATTTTGGTTTTGTTTTCATTTTTATTATTATTCTGTTTTTTTGTTTTTTTTTTTTTTGATGAGTCGAATATATTGATCGCTGTTCAATAGGCGATTCTTATAGCACAAGATCTTTAGTTTATTTTGAAATATTTTTTTCAGATTTATAGCTCTTCATGATGGAATATTTTAAAAATACATTAATAATTGATAATTCCGATTGTTTTAATAGCAAGTGAATCTTGATTGGAATCGAAATATTTCTTTTTAAATCCAATTCTTAATTTATTAATATTCTTCAATCTTCTCAATTTTACATCGAGATAATTTTGAAACTCAAAACTAAAATACATGTATTAATTTACATAAACATTTAAGTTAAAGTTCTAGATTGCAATTCTTAAATTTTTTAAAAACTTTTCATACGAAAGAAACGAATTTCTAATCGATTTTAATTCAAATAAGGCTGTTAAATTAAAAAAAACAAAAAAATTGCATAAGTGACCCACATATAGGAATGCAGATATTGCAGTAATTATTCCAGAAAGGACGTTTCTAGTATTTTACAAAAAAAAAATTGTCCAAGATATACAAATATAAATCGAATGCAATCAATTTTCCAAGAAACTATTTTTAAGTTTTAAATTACATGTCTAATGCCATTTACAGTATTATAGCATTGAAATATACGTCCGTAACGAGAAATAATTTTTAGATTCATATGCTATTATTGATTTTAATTTTTTTTTTGCATTCATAAATTTTTTATATCGAAAGTCATCCATCCGTTAATTTTCCCTTTTTTTTTGTCAAACACCATCTTTTTTGTCTTTATGGTGGTTTTTGTTCTTATGGTTTACGTGTTGAATATGATATTTTTTCCGTATTTAAATTTACGATTTTGCGCAATCACTGAAAAATTATCTAAAAATAACAAAAAAAATTTTATAACAGTTATTTTTTTAAATTGAACGTTAAGAAAATTCGTGTTTCTAGAATATTTAATAATAATATCTTTAGAGACATAAAGTATGATAAAAAAGAAAATAATATAAATTTTGAAATGCAGGTAAAGACATACATATATTCTTGAAAACTGACATGCACGCACATATTGCAGATAAATTGTTCTTTTTTTATTTTTTTCAAAAAATTCATGAATAATCTCGAAGGAATCAGTTGAATTTTTAAAGAAAAGCTATAAAAGCTTAAAAGAAGGTTTTGAGATAAGTTATTTAAAAAATATTATGTTATTAGTTATCAAAAAAGTTTATTAGTTATTAGAATTTATTTAGAATATTTTTAGAAATTCAATAAATATTCCTAGGTTGTCTAAAATATTTTCATTTTAAGAGTTTTTTATAGTTTCTTATATTTTAATTGCAAAATTAAGCTTTGAAATAAAACTTGCACAAAATCAGTAAATTTAAAAAAACCACTAATAATTTTAACTAGTTGCCATAATTTGATTTTTTTCATAGATTTATATGGAATCTATTTACTAAATAGTTACAAATGAATTGTGAATGTTTTTTACTAAAACTTATGCTTCATATTCTAAACTTTTTCAGCTAGAATTGTTCTACATAAATTTGTTATTTCTTGGTTTTACATCATATAATTGATCGCAGGGTACACGTTTTTGTTTTAAAGTACTGAGGCTCACGAGAATTTGAGCGTAATTATGTTGCATCCTTTTTCTATTCCAAAGTTGAACTTTTTAAGCTTTGTTGTAATGGTTTTAATGTAGAAAAAACAAAATATGTACTAAGATTTTATTTTAATTTTGAATTCCATGGAAAAAACAATATTTGTATGTATTGATATTTTCTGAAATAATATTTTAAATTAAATTATTTAATAAATTTTGGTAAAACTTTTATTTTAATGTTTTTTGTTTTCATATACAATCAAAACAAGATCCTTTTAAGTATATTATTATCTATTTTGTTATTGTTATTTTTGTTTATATTGTATAATTATAATATATATACAGATGGTTTATATATAAAAATTATATATAAACCACCTGTTTGACCTATATAACAATTCTGTTTGAATCTTATTTCTTTGTCAAAGTAAAAAATAAACCGAAAATAGAAAATGACACTATCCCCTTTTCAAAAAAAAATAAATAAATAAAACAGAATGAAGTGTTAAAAATGTTATTTTTCTTCTTCAATTGTGTATACACACACAAATGTTGTATGTACATTATACAACACATATTATATATCTTTTTCTATTTCATATACGTGATTCCCATAATTATTTGAATAGAACAAATAGACAATAATATAATATAACAATACTAATACAGAGTAAAGTTAGGCCTGGGGAATAATTTTGTTAATATTTTTTTTTTCAAATAAAGAGTAAGAAACAGACATAAAAAAACAATAAACAAATGGAAAAATTCTAAATAATGAAAATTAAATTTCGTCCTTTATTTTATTCTTTTTAGTTTTATTTTTAAAAGTTTTACAATTTAATCCTACTATACTTTTTGTATTGCACACTCCAGCTACACTTACTACTACTACTATTATCACTAGTACTACTGTACCTACTCTTAGTATTGTTGATAATAGAATTGCTGCTAGAATAAAAATAAATTAAAGGTAAAAACAAATTTTATTATGTTGTTTTTTTGTTTGCGGTTGATTTTATCCCTTATTAAAGAAGGATCTCTTCTAAAAAAATAGACAAGGACTGTTTCAGAAAGAAAAAATATTGCAGAGAGGTGGAATTAGGTTTGGTTTCTTTTATTTTTATTAATTTAAGTGTTTTCTATGTTGATTTTATTTTAGACCAAAGTTTTTTAATTTTTAAACGATTATAAGAGCTTTATATTTTTTGTTATTGTCTATGTTTATTGTTTTTTAGGTCTTTCAAGCTTGATAAATTTTGTTTTGTAAATTCTGTTTTATTTATTTTGTATAAATTTAAATCAAAAATTTTTAATGGTTTTATTAAAGTAGTTTTTCTACCAGTTATAATTTTAAACTTAATAGATTAAAAATATATTCGTTTCGTGGTTTGTGTAGTTCTATTGCAGTTATTGTTAAAGGATATTTCAAAAATTATATGAAAATTTGAGTTTATTATGAACTATTCTAAAAACCTCAACGTTCAAGAGATTTCATGCAAAGGTTTCTGTTTCTGTTTTTTTTACTTTTGAGCTTCTAAATTAAAGATATTAAATAGTAAGGAGTATATTTTGATTAATAGTCTATATAGTCCATGTTGAGGTTGAAAATTTTAAAGAGAAATACGATACTACAATTGGAATTTTGCCAAAATAAAATTATGTTTATATACTGTTTTGTGATATATTAACATTTTAAAATACTCTCATTTAAATTTGTAAGAAATGAAATATATTTTCATTGGTTAAAATTACGATAAAATATTTAAATATTTAATTTTAGTACTTCAGGCAATTTTTTAAAATTACATTTCAAAAACAGACGAATTTATTTTATTTAGTTTATTTTTTAATTAGTATTTTGAATTGTCTGAGGGAACTATTATTTTTTGATATGATAATTGTTTAGTGTTAAAAAAAAATAATAAAATAATTAAATTTAATTTAAATTCTGTTTTATGTAAAAACAATTGTTTTTTTTTATTTAAATTTAAGACCCCTGAGGTCTTTCTTAAGAAATTAAAAATTCAAAATAAATAAAGTCAATTACAGTAGTAAAGAAAAAAATTAAGATTAAGCTATAAAAAACTATTAATTAATAGAACTGATAATGTTCTACAATGTCAACTTTTTTAGTATATATTATGTAATACTATAATATTGTATAATATTTTAGAAGTTAATATTACATAGGGAATTTCCATACAAGCTATTACTATTGCAAGAAAATTTTTTATCTAAGGTCTTATTTAGCGTTACGGATTGATTACAGTATTCACTCAATTTTCTGTTACTTAGAAAAATTATATTTATAATTTGTTAAATGTAATCTGATTATCCTTTAATAATTTTTAAAAAGATCAAATATTTCTTTATTTGTCAAAAATGGCCATTCACATCAATTTTATAGTTTTAGAAACAATGCTTAAAGAATTAGTTACTTTTAAATTTAAAAATATTTAAATAATTTTAAAACTTTCTTCTTTTTATTGGTTAAACAAAAATCTGATTTCTTAAAAACGAAGTCAAACTATTATGAAACTTTATATTTCCAAAAAAAATTTTCTTATTCTAGCCCCTAAGTATTTTGCAACAATATAATAAATATTTTTTTTTTCTCATGAATTTTTTAAACTTTCTTAGCTTCTTAAATATCAACATTTCAATTTTTTTAATACTTTGTTTGCGTCATTTAAAATGAAATTGGAAAAATTTAATATTCTTGGAAAACAATTTACGGTATTAGAAGAATATTTTATATGAATGTTCCCCAAAATAAACATATACAAACATATAATTGTATGAACATATATCAAAGACAGATTGAACTGTTAACATTCCCAAGATAAAAATAAAAAATAAAACTTATTTCAACAATTTACTCTATATTTACACATTATTTAAAGAGCAATCATTCCTTTGGGAACAATGCACATTATATGCACTTTATGATTTGTTTTTATTACCGTATGAACGTATGTTCAAAAGTTATACTAATATTGCCATTACGTTTGTGAAGCAGTAAAGGAGGAGGTAGATTTAGAACCAATGGTATGGATTAGATTAGAATGAAAAAGTAAGACGATAATTACAAAAAAGAGTTAGGATTCAAAAATTTTTAAATAAATTAAAGTCTAATAAGTTGTGTATTTAAAAATTTTGCCAAAAGTAGCTGAACTTTATGGCCAATGTCTAATATTTTCTTTTTTAGTTCTTATAATATAAATTATAATACTTCTTTTTCTTCCTAACTCAATGTCGAAGAATTTGTTTATTTGCAATTTTGCAAAAAGTAACTAATGGGATGATATAATTTTTATATTACGTTCATGCGAGTATCCTAAAGGTAACACAGTTTACTCTGAGCTCTTCCTCGTTTTTTTTTACTTTTGCATCTTCGTTGTATTGTCTAATACACTTGATAATAGGGTTTGAGTTTTTGGTAATTTTATAAACTGTAGATCATCGGATGGTCGGTCGATTTGTTAGTTTGTTGGGTTTTCTATTGACAGGTTTGAATAACTTTTATATAAACATTTTTGGAATATACCTAAATCAGTATTGACCTTAATTTAATATTAGCAGTATAGAGTGTTTTAGTATATTTTTAGGAACTCAGTAATAGTTTTTGAAAGCTTTGTTTTGTACAAATTGTTAAAATTTGTATAAATAATCAAATAAAAAAATGAACTTTAATTTATTAAATTTAGTGTAGCATATACATATTTTATATAGTTTAAAATAGTGTGATTCTACAAATTAACGGTCAATATTTCTAATTTTCTCTATTCTAAATTATACATAATTGTTATACATTGTAGGAGATTCATATGAATGAAACGATAACTGTTATTTATTTATGAACAATCCCCTACCACATACAATTGATTAATGATTCAGCCTTTGCTTTTCAGGTGTGCCAGGTATATAATATGTATTATGATATAAACTATTATTGGTATAAATTATAAATTAATCTTTTCTTATTAGATATGATCTGACCAGGATTTGCATCAGAGACCCGATTCGATTAGAAACAAAAATAAGTTTTACTCAATAAGTGAATTAATCACAAAAAGAGTTGACATTATGTCGTACATTATATTTTTTACCTTTTTAAAATATTTATGTATTAACAATATAATTTAATAGATTACACAGGCACATTCTATAATTTAACATAAAAATTGATTTTGTCTTTGCAGTGAAAATTATAAGTTTCAGTTGTTTTATAATTACAGTTTCGACTAGAGTTTCTCTGACTATTTATAGTATGAAATTGGGGGGAAGGTTAATATTACTTAAAACTTTTTCTATTAAGTTAAAAAAATTAAAATTTTCCCAATTCTGTTAAATGCATTTATTTTTTTAATACTTTGTAAAAAAAACTTTAATACTTCATAGTATTATGTACTTAAAAAAACTAATATTGATGGTATATAAAAAATATAAGTTAGAAAAATAGATATTAAAAATTATTTAAAAACAATTTGAAAAGTTTTACGATAGTTTTTTGTTAATATGCGATTGGATGGGACATAAAGAGATTTTAGTTGTCTTCAATTTTTCAAAAAGTTTTATTTTTTCTTCCAACTAATTTTTCACGTTTTGTTTTTTCATTCTTCAACATACGATTGAAATTTTTATTAACTTTAAACAAGAAAACTATATAAGAGTTATGAATAGATTTATTTATACATACGTTGTGTATATGATCATCATATACTATGTAATGGAAACGCAATATTAAAAGGAATCACGCAAGGATTTAAAAGTAATGCAACTTTTTTTTACAATTTTTTGATCCTGTACAAATATGTGACATAGTTTTGAACTTTTGTATTACTTATAGAGTTTTTTTTTGCCAAAGTATAGAATAGTTTGTCTTATCGTCAAAATTTTATTTTGTAAAAAATTAAAAAGAAACTCTAAATTTTTTATTAAATAACAATATTATTAAAAGAAAGTATAACAAACAAATTGAGACTATATACTATATCATGATCGCTTTCATTTGACAGTTTATCATTTTCCTATATTTTAATTTGATTTGATATGAATTATGTTTTCCGGAAACAGTTTAAGATCGTGGTTTGGAATCCAATTCAGAACCTTTCTAATTGGGTATATATAAATATTCTCGGGAAAATTCTAGTAAAATAAAATGTAATCAAATGAAATACAGACAAGTGATAACACAGACAACATACAATAAATCAGTTTACGGTGAATTTTGTTATAAATTAGTTGTGTTACAAAATTAGGAAAATTTCTGATTGAAAGTTATGTACACTTAAATATATTCAGCACAAGTTAAATATTTTGGTATTTAATATAGCATATATAGATTACTACAAAATGTATTTTTAATTTATACTATTGATTACTGATTACTGAACCATACTTCACATGTCATTTGACAAAATTTTGGTAGTTTTGTTCCAACCGAATCATCTTTATTAGCCGTTAATCTTGTTCTAATGTTTTTTTTTTAGCAATTAAACGCTTATTTTCTTTTTTTAAATTAGCAAACATATGATAAAAAAAAATATAAAATCTATTGACTACAAACTATCAAAAATCTATTCTTTATAATTATGTGCTATTATTAGCACTGACATATTTTATTATTCTATATTTTTGTAACGGTAACATATAATTAAATTACTGTTATTTTAATAACGATAATATTTTATGATTGTTGTTGTTCAATATGCCACCTGTTGTTCTCAAGGGAAGTTTTTCTTACTTGGTAAAAGAAAAAACTTGGCAATCACATGAATATTGAATACATACAAGTAAATACACACTACATTCTTATGTTTATAGTAATAGTAGTATATAGATTATTTAGTAATACAAAGTTGTTTTTGAAAAATGTCATGTTTAGAATACTTTATTTCCTTTTTCAGGAGTTTCACAATATTCAATTAGATTTTACTTTTTTTTTTTTTTACACAATCATTTATGTTTTCATTTGTATGTTCACTTATTTTGCACTTGCAATTCGTGTCAATAAATATAAAGAAAAATGACAAAATAATACACACATAACAGTTTTCATATATTCGTTAAAGTGAAAACATGAAAAATATTTGTGGTAAAATTTTTTTTTCCAATTTTTCGATATATACGTTGGTTAATTTTTTGTTTATTTTTTTGTTCACACATAAAATGTTGTTCAAAATATATAAATTTTCTTGTAAACTTTGTTTAGGAACTTGTTTTTTGTTTTGTTAAATGTATATTTTGGTATTAGATAAAACATAGTTTCATATATATATATATATATATATATATATATATGAATATGCATGTAAGTTTGAAAAGTAATTTTTAAAAATAGTTTCTAGAAAATTTTTGGAGATGTTGAGATTTGATGAAAATATACTATTTATTTACCAGATATATATATATGAGATTTGAAGGTAACGATTTTTGATTATTACGATAGAAATGTTCTTTTGTTATATAATGCAAACTTCTGTTTTTACATTTAAAATAAATAATCTTGAATTTGAAATTGTAATATAAAAATTAGTGTTTTAAAATCTTTAATTATTATTCCCCCAGTACAATGTTTTTATAATTTTATAAATTAGGGATCAATTTCAAGGTTTCCTAAATATATATATTATAAACTGTTACAAAAATATTACTTAATTTATATGAAAACTTTTTTTGAATATAATACTATTAAAGTTGAACTAATTAAATTTTTGAAAATGGATTAGAAAAATTTTTTAATTAAATTTAAAAAAGTTTATATTTTTATATTTAAAAACATGCTTTTATAAATAAACTTTTGTGATTAATTAAAATTTGAAAATTTGAATTTGTAAATAATTAAATTACAAATAATTAATTAGTAAATAGTTATTATCTTTTGATAAAAATTGGATAGAAAAATAAGGTTTATGTAAATTGTTCATTTAGTTAACGAATTTTTATATAAAATTTTACAAATTTAATTGTCCAAAAAAGATTGTTTGTTAACAAAAAATGTCATTAATTGTCTATCTAATCTAAAAAATTTTGAGTATAGTAAATGAGTTAGTTTTAAATTGATTTAACAAAATTAAAATTAGAAAATTTTTTTAAAAGATTTTAAATAATTAGAAAAACACTTAAATTTAAATTAGAAAAATGAGAATATAATTAATAAACTTGTAAAACTGTTACTTAATTTTAATGAAAAAATACTGAATGATATGAAATAGAAGAAAATAAGTAAGGTTTTTAAATAATTAAAATTGAATAATATAAAAGTTTTTAATTAAAAGCAGTTAAAAGTCCGTAAAAACATATTTTTTTTTAATAATTAAAACTTTTCTTTTTTCAATTAAAAATGAAATTTTAAAATTCTGAATAAACGATATTAAAAATGGAACATTGTAAATAATAAAAATACTGCAACATCAATTGCCAATTTGTAATAATTATAAATAACTAATGACAAATATTCTGTTATTATAAATGAAAATTTAGTTTTTATTATCCTTTTGTGATTGATTTTTAATTAAAACGTTATAATTTTAATTCAAGTTTCATTATCAATTGAGTTTAAGAGCATTTTTATTTAAAACATAATTAGCCAGAAATTATAGGTAAATTTATATTTATATACACCTATAAGGATATTATAATTTTAATACTATGAAAGAAAAAATTTTTTTTTTCAATTTATTAAAAATTTAAAGGTTATAAATATTTTAAAATATTTTTTAATCCTGAAAACAAATATCAGAAAATCATTTGAAAACGTTTAAAAATTATAGTTAAAGTTTTACTTTTACTTTTCAAAATTCATTATTTTGTCAAAATATAATTTTTTATTTTACATTTAAATTAAAAAGTAATTAAAATTAAAATAGTTTTATTAATTTAAAAGAATTTAATTTATATTTAAAAGTTTTCCTGCTTTGTTTGAAACCTTATTTATATATTCTTATGTAACATATTAAAAAGCTGTTACCTTTCATAGTATTATTTTATTGATCATTATTTCAGGATTTTAAAATTTTATTAGCCCTAGACTAGTTAAGTTAGCATCTTTTTCAATTTGAAATTTTAAAAATTTATTTCGATAACAAAAAGGTTCGCCTTTGTTTACTTACAATAACCTTTTTAAAATATAAAACTCTTAAAGGATATTAAATTAACTGAATCAAACATTATTTCCTTGGAAATTTTAATTTTTAATTAAATGGTAGCTAAATATCACGCAGGCTTAATACCATAGTCAAAATGAAAGTATTCTTCTTGTTCCCCGAAATAAACGACAATTAGCAAGCTGACCAGCAAACTGAAGTAATGAAAAAAAATTAAACAAAAATTGCATTCGATCATTTATTTAAATAATAGTTATATTTCTTCCATTATTTTATTTTTTCGAATTAATTTTAAATTTATAAAGTGCAAGATTATATTTTATTTTTACTTTATAAAAATTAATAATTCCAAAAAAGTAGAAAATTTTTAGAATTAAATTGAATTACTTATTTACGTTAAAACTGCATTAAAATTTCTTGTTCTAGATTTAAGTCTTTTTTTCTTACTTAAGATAATTTAAAACAAAATGTTACTATTGAAAACTTAAGCTAAATAAATAAAAAAGAAAAAAACTTCCAAAAATTTTTGCTCCCATTTTACTATATAAAAACTTTCAAGATTTTCACTTTCGTTTATTTATTCATGACAGCATCCATTTATAAAAATTAAATTTTTACGCAATTTTATTACCTGTTACGTCTATAAATATGTATGCATAAAAACAATTTATTCATAATATATATACAAATATTTACATAACATTATACGTACGTATATAAATTTTTATATATAAATTAGTGGAAGCATTATTTATAAAAACAAAAAAAAAACAACAATAAAAAAAAAATTTTCAGAATAAATTAGAGCTATATAGACAAGCAGTCTGGTCTGGACCCGAATATATTTTTGTTTTTATTTTTTGCAGAATTTTTGCTTTTATTGCAGATTTTATTCTTTTTCATGCACGTTGAATTTATGTGAATGAAAAAAAATAATTAATTTCAATGCCAGTTCAACAGTTGGTTCTCTCTAGTATCACTCTTAATCTTATCTCAAGTAGTCAATTCAACTCTCAACTTTATTTATTTTCTCACGACTTCATATTTTTTGCTCTCAATTTCTCTTATAGGAAAATTTGACTCAATTTTACATTTTTCTTTACTTTTGGTGCTCTCTCTTTCATATATCAAGGTATGAAATAATAGCAAAAAAATATTTGATTATATATATTTATTATTCAAAAAATAAATGGTGCATACATAAAATAAAAACTAACAGCAAATAAAGAAAATTCGCTCTCCCAGTAATTTACAGTTATTTTAGCTTGCTAAAATTTTCTGCAGAACAGCATTCATCCAGATTTTTGTTAATAATAACTAACATTCCATTCAACGAAATAGATTGAATAGCATCTCTAAAAATACTAGACGCTAAATAAGTCTTTTATTATATTCGGCTTATATCCCAGGACTTTTAAGGTTTTTGTATATTGTATATGTATTTTATAGTGTAAATATGTATATGTGAATGTACATATTGCTTTGGTATAATTTCAACTCAACCTGTTTGCTAAAAAGGAGAAGATTTTTTGTAGATTTTCTTTTTTTTTATTGTAAATAGTAGCAGATCTCTGGAGAGAAAGTCTTGTTATTTCATGTCATATTGTTTTATTTTATATACTGTCAATTTTTAAATACTGTTTTCTTTGTTCTGTTTTTTGTTGTTTTTCTGATTTTATTCTTTAACCGTATATAAATTAAGATGCAAAGAGCAACAGATTTTCAGTCATTATTTGGCAATTGCTTCAATTAGTTGGCAAATGTAGTTATTCTAATAAGTACAGAAGGAGTACTGGGTTGGTGTGTTTAAAATTAATTAGCCAAAAAAAAAAAACAAGAAATTTAATTATATACATAGTACATATATAATATAACTATATTTATTTATAATTTAAATAAAAGTTAATCTGCTCCTTACTGTCTGAAAACCAAAATTAAATTAAATCACACTAATAAAAGAATTTAATGCAGGAAAAAAGTTTTAATAATTATCAAATAAATTAGCAAAATAAAAAAATTAATACTATTAATTATTATAAAATGTTTAAATAAATAATTAATAAATGTATTTTAAAATTATTTTAATATTTCAATATTAAATGAACAATAAAAAACAAAACAAAAAACAAATTGTGATTATTAAAAAAAATAATTAAAATAAATTAAATTAAAAAATAATATATAATTATTTTATTTTGCTTTTCTTTTATTTTAAATATTAATAAAAATTCAAAAATAATTAATAAAGTGCTTACAATAATAACATTAAACAAAAGTCATAAAAATTTAAAATTAAATATTTAGTAGTATTGTTAAGTGGGTTTAGCTTAATTAAATGAATTATAACAAATTAATAATTTGAAAACTACAGATATTAAACGTACAATATTAATCATAAGTTTAAAAAAAAATTTATTTAATTGTTATTAACCAAAACTAAATAAAAACTTTTCAAATGCCAATTATAGAATTATTACTTATTGTTAATTAAAATGTATTTAAGAGAAAAAAAATTCTAAAAAAAAAAAACCAAAAGATTTCATTAATTCATCACAGTACAAAGTAATATACATATATTTTGTATGATTAAATTCAGAAAATTATTAATTTTATTAAAAAAAAATTTAAATAAATATATAACCATTGTGTATGTAACGCTATCAGTTAAAATAATTATAAAAAGAACAAAACTACATATTTAAAACAAAAATAAAATAAAATAACTGAAATTAATTTAATATAATAATACAAAATTCAAACACTAAAAAAAGAAATATTAACATATACAATTAACTTTAAAAAATTGGTTTCAAAAAAATTCAACTCTAATCATCTTGTTTCTTAATCTTATTTTCTAAGAGAAATTAATTAACATTAAAAAAGGAATAGCATTTAGTTAAAAAACATTCCCTAAATTAATAGTTATATATATATATATATAGAAATATTTCTTCTCTAATTAAGTTATATTGCAAATAACTTTTTTTTGTATGATTCAAAATTAAAAAACTGTAAAGTAAAAATAAATATAGTATTTATAGTAATAAAATACTTTTAAAACTCTTACTAATTTATTTATTTATATGGAAACTAATATAATGTATTTTAATTTTTGTTAAATAGCTAAATGCTTGTTATTATTAATTAATTTTCATTGGCATATTTTTATTAAATTTATATTATAAAAAATTTTAAATAGTCGAATTTTTACTATTGTTGAAAGATTAATTAAAAATTTATTTTATTTATTTTTAATTTAATTAAAAATTACTTAAAAAAATACTTTGAGGTGATAGAATAAGTTACTTTATAAAAAAGATTATTTGTTATTAAAAAACACTTATTAATTTTATTGTTAATGAATTTATAATAAAAAGGTAAAAAGTAATACAATAAACCTTTTTTTTAATTAAGTCAATATTGGATAACAAAAATGTGAGTAATTGTTCTTTAAATAAAATTAATTTTTTAAATATAAATAATTAAATAACTGAAAATAAATTATATATACAATATTTTTAATTTTAATATTAAATTAAATTTTGATTTATTATATTATTTATGCATTTAATATGGATTAAAATTTATTTTAATAATTTGATTATGTTGGAAGTTGAAGAAGATCCATGTCCTTATTAATAGAAATTGACTGGTGAATATTAAACTATATTATCGAAATCAAAAATTAAACACTGCGGCAATGTTACGATTATGTTACACGTCATGAAATCTAAAATTAAATGTTGCAAGAAAATTTTTTAAATTTTTAATTAGCAATTCAAATTCAAAATTTAATGTTAAATTTTTAAAATAGAAGAAGACGAAAAGTACGAATTATTAAAATTTAAATTGTATTTTATTCTATTTACTGTTTTTTTATATATAGCCAATGGTGGGAAAAAATTAAATAAATTTTTAAAACTTCGTCAGTATACTTAACTACCAATTTCAAATATTTTTTTATTTTTGGTATTTTTCGAGGCCTTATTCTCGCATTTATTATCAGAAAATACTTACGTAAATTTCGATTCAGGCACATATATTTTATTATACGGCTTTCCCATAATTCTAAATTTTCCTCCAACAAGAAGTTAAAAAAAAATATTTTTAAAAATTCAGACATAGCTAATATTCGTCGAGCAATTTATTTTCAAAAATAAATTTAGCTACCTACAATGATACTTCAAAAATGTCGTAAAATTAAACATGAATGCATCGCAACATTAAAGTATCGTAACACATCTTACACAAGTGTTGCATAAACATTGCGGTAGTGATACTTTAAATGTTCAATTTTTGATATCACCATATGTCTCTATGAATTAAAAAAAAACTGTTGATTGCAAATGGGATATTGTTTTTATAAAATTATCAAAAATTTAAAAAGATTAC
This sequence comes from Dolichopus griseipennis, assembly GCA_963082915.1. NCBI lineage: Eukaryota > Metazoa > Arthropoda > Insecta > Diptera > Dolichopodidae > Dolichopus > Dolichopus griseipennis. The sequence continues at coordinate 65,902,145 of OY720445.1, forward strand.
AGAAAGAACTTTTTAGCACAAAAAAAAAAAACTAAGCATATTATATGTATAAATAATGTTAATTCCTTTATTTAAAATATATTTTTATTATTGAAGTTTACGCTAATTCAAAAATTTTTTATTTTAATAAAATTTACAATTTTGGTTTTTATAATTTTTGAAATTATTAATATTTTAAAATTTCATTAAAAAAACATAATTTATTATAAACAAAAAGTATATTCTTAAATATAAGTGTATTTAGAAATTAAATGTTACGTAATTTGTTTTTAGAAAAATAAATAAATAGGTTTTTATAACATAAATGTATCAAAAATGGTTAAATGTTCTTAAAACACGTACAAAAAAATTGTTTAAAGAAGTTAATTAATTTGATTTTCACATAATTATAATTTCTTAGGAATTCCTTTTATAATAAAAAAGTAGTTAAATATATTATAGTTCTAATTCAATTAAATTAATAGTTACGAAATTAATTATAAAATTATTTTATTATAATAAATAATAATATGTGTAGATTTTGTCTTAGTTTTTAAATTTTAAAGAAAAAAGTATATTATCCCAATTTAATACAATATAAATTTCGGATTCTACATGATCTTTATGCAATAATATTAAAACTATTATTAAAAATTAAATAAATTATCTAAAATTTACCAAACATTAATTAAATCGTTCACGAGTATTAAAAATATATTTTGTTTTAATTAATATGAATCAATAGGAAATTGTATTTTATTTAACATTGTTTGTTTTAATTCAATTATGTATTTCAATTTGTTTCAAGGTTACCAAAATGTTAATCACATGAACAATCTGTTTGAATAGTTTCTAATTGAGTAGGTTCATAATAATCGATTGTCCATCGTTAGGATAGAATTCTATATAAATATTATTTTATCATTTATTTTTAAGTATTCGAATATATTTTTTTATTAGGTTAGAAATATTTTAGTTAAGATTTAAAAAGCTCTTGTATCTAACTTCAAATTAATTTGTTAGATCTTTTTTGTTTTTCTTTTTTAAAAGGTTTGTTTTCTCTTCTTTAAATAATGAAAACAAAAATTATTAATTTTATTAAATAACGGGTTGGACAATATTCAAAATTATAAAACATTTAAAATTCGATAATTTTAATAAAACGATGATGGATAAAAATGCTATCAAATCAAATTAAATGTACAATTTTTTTAAGATTCAACAAGATTTTAGTTAAAAAAACTTAGCTTAAAAAACTAGGACGTGCAACTTTGATAATATTTAATTTTTCATAACAATTTTTTACTGATTTGGTTAACTCAAATATTATTTAATACAGTTCCAATTTGCAACAAATTTGGAAACCTTTCACTTTTGATTTGACCAGAAGATTTTAAAATCAAATAACTTCATAAGTCATAACGCAGCGGTTAAAGCGGAAAGGTGTAAAACTCACCGTTAAAGCAAGAACTCTTAACTTTTGTTAAATAAAAATTTTTAATTTTAATTTTAAAAAAATTATGTAAAAAAGAAAAGTTTGGAAAATTAAAACTTATTTTAATTTAAAAAATATTCTTATCAGTTCAGCTTTATTTTCATCTAAATTTTAAAAAAGTTTTAATAAGTGTCCAGATTACATGTATCTAAAATTACTAATATTTCCCATTTTAAATAAATTTTTTTTTGGAGAAACTTGCGATCAATTTTTTAATATCAAAAAGCAATAATTTTAAGTTATTAACAATTTAACTTAAGATCCTTGTTTGAAATTTTTTCCAAAGCTGCAAATTTAATAGCCGAAAGCTTTATACATTGCATAATAATTAAATATTGATTTGGAAAATTTTATAAAAATTTGATTATCGAATCAATTGAAAAGTAATAATATTTACGGTTTTTGAAAATTTTAAATTCAATAAATATGTAATTGGTTTTTGTTTAATTTCGAAATATAATTAAATAAAAAATAAATGTAATATGTTCTCCAAATCTAAAATTATTAATTTTTATTTTTTAAATAAAAATATTTCCCATTTTAACCACAAAAAATTATCATTCTGTTTAAAAATATGCTGCGTAAAAATTTTATTACTACTTTTTCGATTAAAATCTTTTTATTAAATTACGAAAATTTATTTATATCATAACATAATTATCATAATTAAATTCTATACTATCGGATGCGGATAAATTTAATTAAAAGATGCAGCAACCTGAAAAAAAAAGTTTTACTCGAGTTATTTTATTAAATTATTATGTGAAAAAAGGTTTTTCATATATATAGAAAACCGCGTTTAATAATTAAATTTTAAACGATGAAATGTTTTGTAAGTTAATATAATTCAGTTGCATTATTAAATGAATTAAACTTAGGAAAATGTTGGCATCATAAAGTATTAAACTAGATTTAATTGATGAATGAGACTTTTAGATTAATTGATTGAATTACTGTTTTTTAGTTAAACTGTAGTTTCAGGTCATAAAAGAATATTTCTACAATAATCGTATTCAAAATTGTTATCAATTTTACCAGTTATTTAATTTTATTTTCTTAACCGAATTTATAACCAAAATGAAATCTAAAAAACAAATTAATTTATTATGTTAGTTAAATATTTTTAATTTAAATAAAAATCTTGTTTTATGTGTAATATTAAACTCTGAAAGCTGAATTTTAATAGAATAATAATATATTTTCTTCTCTTTTAATTTATTTTTTAACAAAGAAATTTACTTTTTGCAACCCGATGTATTTTACTCAAGTATTTATATGAATTTCTGGGACGAATAGACATTTTTTATTTTTTTTTGTAAGCATTAAGTTTATTTGATTTTTTGTAATCTACGAGTATTTTAGTGCTCCAAATGTTAATTTTCGAACAATCATACAAAAATGTAATCGCATTCAAACCAAACGAATATTTCTATGTACTAACTGATCGTTTGAAATATGTAAACAATCAACTCTAATCATTTTCTTATTGTTTTCATTGTTTACATTGTTTTTTCATATTAATCCAATCTGACTAATTAAGTTAATGTGTTTGAACATTTAATAATATTGAATGATCGTAAATGTGAAAGTTATCATTTACTATAAAACTTTTTTATATTAAAAATTTAGCATAAGTATTTTTTTTCATTACTAGTTCATTGTAAGCTTAAACTTTAGTGGCAATTATTTATAAATTTGATTGATATATGATATTTTAAGAGATACAAAAAAGGATAACTTTTTTTACAAATTTCATTTCCAACCCATTTTATTGAAATAATGTGTTTCTAAAGGTCTTAATATTTCTTATAAGTATTATTTATTACATTATACTTAGATATCTATATTCTCCTGGTGAAAAAAATAATTCATTGTAGAATTAAGTTTATTAATATTAGATAAATTATTAGAACCTTACTATTTTGTACCTTATGTTTATTTATTTATTATACAAAAAAATTAAGGACAACATTTTATTATACATATATAAGTTATATAAGAATGTTACTTATAACCTTTTTAACAAAGAAACAAAAAACAAGGTAAAAATTAAAAAATGTGCAAAAAGAGCTTCTTTTTACATTATGCTAAAATAATACTCTTAAAATTAGAATATAATTCGATATTTTCACTTTTCATTAAAATATAAATAAAAAAGATATAAAATGGTTTTATATATATATATTAACAAATTAGGATTTTAATAAAATATAAATTAACAGCCTTATTAATTTTGTATTATAATAAGTATATCTATAAAAAAAATATATACTATATATATCATTAAAATATAATGTTTTTTCTTATCATGGTTATAAAATATATAATTACTACAAAAGTAATATGACAAAAAAAAAGGGAAGAAGCAATATAATAAAATTTATTTACCTGTTGACAAAAACTACTAAACCCATTTTTGTTTGAAAACAGATGTGTTTTATACTTGTATATATTTTATACTTGTATATATTAAACGAACACAAAGGATAGTAAATGGTCTCCTTTTATTTATTTTGATTAAATTAAATTACAACAAAAAAAAGAAAAGGATATATTCATTGTTAAAAATATAAACACATTAAAAAAAAGAAAAATTTTCGTTCCATTAATATACAACTTATGTATAAAGTCTATATATGTATATTGTTCATTTATATATTTATTATATTATAGAAATTTATGTATTAATATTATATAATCCTTGTATGAAAACTTTATACATTTCACAGGCTTATTAAAATTCATAATTAAATTAACTTGCTTATTAATTGATAAATGTTTTATATTCTTAACAACTTTATTATTTAGGACACTTTTGAATTATAACTTAATATATTTGTTTTTAAAATCTATATGTATATAATATTATCTATTTATTTATTTATAATGTGAATATCTTCTTTATAATTTTCCAAAAACAAATTTAAAAATATATGAAAACCAAACAACATGTCATTTAGTATAAATAATAATTAGTGTATTGCTTAAATTTTTCATACTAGTAAATGTAAATGTTTGTTATACATGTGAAGGTATTAATAAAATTAACTACCAACTATTTGTTCTATTTTATATAACATTTTTAGAAAATTCTGATATTTAAAACAAAAAATTTACAAACTAACTATTTTTTTATTTTATGGAAAATCTATTTACTTATTTACAAAAAAAAACTAGTTTATTACTGGAAAAAATCAATTTGTAAATTTAAAGAATTGAAAACCAAACCAAGTTAAAGTTTATGTTAGCATTTAATTTTACAAACCTTTAATTAGTTAACATTTGATTAATTTTCTTAATTCGAATTGCATTTATTGTATATAAAAAAATATTTAGTTTCTTTAATAATACTCTAACATTGTAAGAGTATTTGATGTTATTTCTTTTTTATAATAAATTAATAAGCCTTAAAACTTGTGTGCATATGATCCTTTTATTTTGTGTTTCCTTAAAATGATATTATTAGGATTGAAACTCTCAAGAAGAAAAAATTAAACAAAATCAAATCAGTTCATAAAACACAGACTCTTTGTTTCTTTTTCCCTTAATAAACTAACCTATCTTTTATTTTATAACAAAATACGTTAAATTTTCAAAGGATTTATATATAGGTTAAGTATAATATAGATATATATATCTAAATAGATAAATTTTATTATTCACTGTTACTTTTCAAAAATATATGAGAACATATATCATTGATACGCACGTATATATATTTCATTATATAATAGCATCAAATGTAGTGGTAATAGTCCTTAAAGCGTAATTGACTGTAAATCTGATGAACCGTAAAAGGGTCGATAATATGTTATATTACTATTAATAAAATACAGAAGAAAAAAAATCATTTTTTTTACCGTTTTTCACTTTATTAGATATCATGTAGTTTGGTTTTAGATTCATTCTTTCATTCATTCATTTAGTTATTTGTACAATATATACAAGCAAGATAAAAAAATATGTTATACAAATCAAAGGACATACACACGATATTCTGCCAATAGCGTGCCAAATAATTTGTGCTGGATTTGCAGGTTTTATATTATTTTTGTTGTATTTAATAGTTTCATTAGTAAGAAATCATGAAAACCTTATCGGAATTTCTTGTAGCTTATCATCATTTTGGTATGAGAAATTACAAATTTTATATAATATACAGTATTGGATAGAATTAAACTAGACTCAATATCGTATTGTATTGCCAATAACATTTAATCACGATACATCCAGATTAGAAAATTTTCCATTACCTCTATTCGTCGATGAAAAAATATTTACTATTAGAGGTTTCTGTACTGATACTATAAATAATCTAAAATATTGGTTAAATTTATAATTTAAAATTACAATCAATAACTTAAAAGGTAGTGATTTAAAAGAAAAAGTTTTTAAGTTTTAAAGTCTTTTTAAGTTTTTTCATTTCTGCCTATACCTTGGGTTGCCACTTTTATTCATTTTAAAAATTAGATTTAAGTTAGTTTAATTTTTAGTAAAAATATTATTAAGACATATGTTTACATGCATTTCCAAAATCCCAAATAAAACTAAGGTTTTAAATAAATGTTGGGGTAACCAGCATTTTTACAGATTGAATTCTTTGCTTTTATAATTTTTCCTTGTAAATGCATACAATTTTTCGTTGAACTCATATTAAAAAAAAATTACAGTTTAATTGATTTACACCTAAAACTAAACCATTTTAACAAATACTGTAAATTAAAGATACTAATTTTATTACACCATTGTTGAACGGTTAATATGATATTATATACCATTATTCATCTATCACCTATTTGAAAATTAATAAGCTTGTTATGTTTATCTTAAAATATAAAAAAAAATTTTAAAAAAAATTTAGTTACAAATCATTTATAACTGTAAAGGATAAAATACTAAAGAAAAACAAGGAAACAAATATGGGTTTTAAATCCATTTTTCAAATCGTATTTTGATATTATATTTTATTTAATTTTTTATTTTTTTCGGTTTTATTTTAAGTGTACTTAAGTGAAAGAACATATTAATAATAAATTCTGATATTTTTGATAGATATATGTTTCTACAAAACTAAGAAATTATTACGATTTTACGATATTTTAGAACAAAAAAAGTTGTTAAAACGTCACACAAAATTCCTAAATGAAGTCTTAAATTTTTTGTATATTACATCGGTTAAATATCTAGATACCTTGTATAAATTTAAATTATTTAATAGTTATTTAAAATGACCAAGCGATTAAGGGCTAATTATTATTCTAATTATTTAAAAGTAATATTAAAAATCTATATGAGTTGTATATAAAAAAAAAAAAATTCGGATCTTTTTTTTGGTGGATTAAGTTATTTTTAAAATAAATTATTAAAATTAACATAAAATTAAATAAAAAATTTAATAAAATTATATTGTCAGATTAAAATTTAATTTATGAAAATTGGTAATAATTATTTATAACTTCCTGGAATTAAAAATTAATTAATACTTAAAATAATTAAAAAATGTTCAATAACATAAATTGTAATTAAAAACATATATAATTATTTGCTATATAACTATATAGATCAACTTGAAATATTTAAACAAATATAGATTTATATTTGAAAATATCAACAGGTTATTTGAAATAATCCCAATTAGAATGAAAATTAATAAACATTATATTGTCAATGATATTGATTTTCAAAAAGTTATTTAATGTAATGAAAACAGCTAATTTTTTAAAACTGAAAAATGTTTTGAAATGCAGTTTTAACCTTTACTAATGATTTATAATTTGTTTATAAAAAGTAACTTTTTTTTTAAAAATGATAAATTGATTTATAATTGAATTGACATTGAAATATTGAATCTGCTGTTGTATTTCAAATAGAAAAAAAACAAAATAATATGATAAAATAAATTTAATGTTTCTTGCTTGCTTGCAAAATTTATATTTTTATATTTTAATTCAAAGGAATTGATTTAGGAAAATTTATATTTATATATTTATATTCAAAGGAATTTATTATATAATAATGTAAATTATGTAAATGTAAAATTAACTGAATAAATAAAGTTTAAAACTTTTCTAATATTCAGAGTTATTTATAATCGATTTTAAAAAGTTTTTAAAATTACCTATAGTTTATATAATTTTTTTATTAGTGCATGAAATTAATAAAGTTACACTAAAAACCACTAAAATGAATAAACTTACACTATAAATGTATAAAAGGGATGAGTTTCTTGAATACTAATCATGAGTGGCTTGTATATTTATTTTGATTATAATTATCATATTAAAAATATTTAATATAGATCCATGCGCCTCGAAATGCTTAACGGATATAAAATTTGAAACTAGTTTTAACAAATTATTGAGTCTATTAAATATAGATAAAAAAAAGTATCTAAATATTTAATTTTTTTTTTCCTACAATGTTTCTTTATTAATTTATTTTATTTAAAATGTTTAAATTATTATTTAATAATTAAAAAAAAACGTATAAAAATCTACAAAAAAGAATTCAAGTATCCAACAAGTATACAATTGTATATCAAAACTAAAATTTAAATATAAATGACCCTGTAAAATTGTATAATTCTACGTTTTCTATAAATTTAAAATAGGAAAAGCTTTGTGTAAGACTAAAAACTTATGCTTTATAGTATTCAATGTGTTAGTAAAGTTAATAAATAAATTTTAATGGAAAATTAAATTTCCATATGCAGATTTTTTGTACTTTTTATATGCTAAATATTGTGTCTTTTTTTGGAATCTTAAATTATTTCAAAACTTTTTATATAAAATAATAATTAATATAAAAGAAGATAGTAAAAAGTTACATATTTACACATAATTTAAAATGCATAAATAGATCTTGAAAAACTCCCTAAAATTTTAAAGATAAATAATATTTATATTTTAACCTTGAATAAAGTTTTTCAAAAAAATTAAAAAATGAATTTTTAATATTGTGTTTTTATTTTTGAAAATAAGAATGCAAATTAATTATTCATTTATTTAATTTTAATGGTTGTTTTTTCATTTTTGGGCTGTTACATAAATAAATTTAATTGTTCTTATCTGCATAGTTTAGCCTACAGTTTTATACGGAATTGAATTGCAAATTAGTTAAAAATTTAGAAATGCAATTACAAATTTTTTTTTGTTTTTTGTTTGTTTTTTGAACAAGTGCTCTAATATCCAATGTAATAATAATGATATGTTTTAGTTTTGACGTAAATTAAAAAAAAAATATTTTTTTATAATTATTTTAACTATCCATTTTAAAAAAACAAATGCCTCTGAAAATAAATTTTAAGGAATTGTAATGTAACGGCACTGAAAACATTTAAACAGTTTGTAGTTGAGAAGGAAAAATTTTAAAATATTTTTTATAATCAAAGTCTATTTAATAAAATATTTGTTTGTATAAAAAAAATAATTAGCTAAATTTATTTCCACCCAATACATCAGATTTTATTTTTACAATTCTAATATTTTCCCTAAGTACTTTTTTTTTTTAAATTTAATACATAATGTACCTCATAAATCGTTTCTACTTGTCAGTCAGAGAATGCTTTTTTTTAGTTTTTTGTCCTAATTATTTTAAAATTAAGTCGGAAAATTATTTAATTTAATATTATTTTATATAAATTTTTAATTATAAATTATTTAATTATATTTAAAATGTAACCTTTTACCTATATAAGCCTAAGTTTTTTTGTTTAGTTAATTAAACATTTTTTATAAATTTTTATAATTTTTGTAATCTTTAGATTATTTTCTATTTCATTTTTTTATTATTTGATATCCTCAATTTATTGATAGTCCATTTATATTTTAAATTAAGGAACAACTTGCGCGTGTTATTATCAAAAGTAGCAATTTTTTATATGCTTTAAAAGATATGTAAATAAAAAAAAATTAAAAAATAAATTGTAAATAAGATTTAATACTAATACATAATTAAGTTAATTTCTTTATTAATTTTAGGAAAAAAATTTTATTAAAATTTTAAAATATCCATGGTAACAAAAACAAAATTAAAAAAAAACTGTCAAGTTTGAGAACAGTATATATATATATATATATATAAAAAATAAAATGAAAATGAAAGAAAAAAAATAAGTAAAAATGAGAAAAGAAATTAATCTTAACTTAGATATTATTTTTCCTTTCATGTTGATTCATTTTCTTTTCGTTTTTTCTTTCTGTCTATAGATACATTTATATAAATAATATATATACTAATTTTGTTTAAATATTTATACTCACACATTTATAATATTTGAATTCATTGTATGTACATGGTGTCCAACAAATGGAATTGTTTACATTATTTCATATTAACACAATATTTTTGGAAAATTAGGAATTTGTTAAGAATATATAAAATGTGACTAGGATATCATACGACATTTTATATTTTTGGTGAATAACATCGTAAAATTAACTTCTTTTTTTTTTTTTTTAATTTGAAATATTCAGCTAACTTTAACCAAAAAAAAAATTATTCTTTAAACATATTAAAAGAAATTTAAAATTTTAAGAATTTACTTTAAATTTTCTGAAGTTCTAAACGGGACAATAAAATAAGTTTTTTTTTAATATTTATAATTCATTTACTTTTTCAGCACCATGTGCTGTTTTTATATAGATTTAATTTATGCTTTGAACTTAAATGTCATCAACACACCTTTTTAAGGTATTTACAGCACTTTATACACTAACATACATATAAATGTATTTTTACATTATTTTAATGAAGTGGTAGGTAAAGTACATTATTGATATTATATGTTTGTCTTCTTCTCTATTTCCTTTCCATTTTCATTTTAAATGTAATTTACAATCAAAAAAGTTTTTCTTATGGTTATATTTCTTATTTCTTATTTTTTTTTATTTTTTGAATTTGTTAGTATTTGTTACATTAAAATTAAACTAAAGAAAAAATTTTTTTTTTAACATTTGAAATTAAATTGAAAATAACTTTTTTTTATGTTTTTTCAATTAATTTTTTTAAATTAAATTTACCTTAAGAGAAAGTAAATTTTAATATTGACATTGTATGTTCCCATCTACTTTATAACAATTAAAAATAAATTTTTTTATTCATATTTCAAGATGGTATCCTAGAGAGTAATTTTAAAATGCTTTTATAAACATAATTTTTTTAACAAAATTTTATTTTTATACTATGGTTAGACTGGAATTAAGCGATTAAGAATTCTTTTTTTATATTTTATTTGGGGCTGGCAGCTTGAAAATTTTCCTTTTAATTTAAAGTATGTATTCTAGTTAAATTTATAAATTTATTTTTTTTTTTGATTTCAAAAATGTTATGAAGAAAAACTTTCAGAGCTACATGTTACAAATTTAAGTATTTTTAATGCACTGACCGTGATTTAAGCACAAGAACGTATATTTGAATAAATTAAGTTTAAAAACAAGAATGTCCTGATCGTTATTCTAAAATTTTAAAACTTGATTGTTTCCTTTTCAGTGGAATTACTAAAATACTTAAAACACTTACTTTTGATTTAATCTTATAAATAAATTATTTTAGAAATAATACTGATTCTAAAGACTCAAATGTTCTACTTTAACATATCTCTTACATTAATAATTAATGTGTAATATTCTTTTACTCTTTCATAAACATTAATTTTTTTTAAAAACTCTATTTTATAAATTAATTTCCTAAAATATATTTTGTTTCGGAAATTAAAATTTACATTTTTATGAAAATAATCATTTACATTGATGGTTGTAATTTATATAACCACATTACCTTTATAATTATCTTTTACTTCCTACATGCTCGTTTGATAACAGGATTCTTTTAGCATTTAAAGTAATTAATTTAGATATTAAATTTTTTAACTGACTTTTCGTCTGCTCTTGTTTGAATAACATAATTTCAAAAATGATCAAGGTTTGATTAATTATAAATTTTTAATCTTTTAACGTTTTTGAACAAAATAATTAAATTTACAAAAAAAAAAACAAAGCAAATTCTTTTATTAATCTTGAACTTTAACTGGTTACTTCTGTAGGACTCTTAAATTTTAAAATAAATTCAATTGGAATTTTTAATGTAGAACAGTTCCTCTTGATTAGACAATTTTTGGCCTTTATATAATTTTTTTTAATTTTAAATAACACCCTTATAAATTCATTCAAATGTACATTAAAATATTTTATTATATTCATGTTATGTTAGCTTACTAATTAGAAAAAACATTATTTGTTGTTTTGGTTTTGGGGAAAATATTTTCTATATGAATAAACATACTTAAATTACAATTTGGTATACAAAATATTTATGTAAACATATTTTTTTTGTTGGATTGATGTTTTATTATATGTATATTTTAGATTTATTTTTCTAATTTTATTTGTATATACTCTTGTTATAATTTTGTATCTATAGATACAAAATTTAAACACCATCAGAGTTATAAACACCCACCAGTTTAACATTTGCAATCATAACAAAATGAAAAATACCAAAACGAAAAGAAAAAATTAAAAATTAGAAAACATCAAAGAATAATATTAAAAAAAAGAGGACTTAAAAAAAATAAATAAAATAAAATATAATGTAAATAAATATGTTAACAACCTTTTAAACCAAACAACTATGGTTATCCTTGAAAAATGTTACACAAAAAAAATGTATATTTCATTGGTCCTGTTTTTCGTTTTTTTTTCAAATTCTTATAAAATTCCTTTAAATTTTTTATATAAACTCTTACACTAATATGCAAAAGAAAAATGCCATTGTTATGATAGTGAAATTATAATAAAGATTTTTATTATAAATGTGTCTATGTATTTATAAAACTAAAAGTTTTCCAGTCTTTTTAACTTTTGAATTAGTTTAAATAATCAACTGATTTCATTGTTATTTTATCTGTGCATTATGTGGTTACTAGACTTAATATATCAAAGTTAATATGTTCAACTTAAAATGAAATCTTTTTTTAATTTAAATTCTTCTGCTGTTAGAAAAATATTCTTCACATTTTTGTTTTTTTTTGTTATAAAGATCCATTAGTCTGTAAAGCTTATTTCGGACTTTGTGATAGGCACCTTTTCCTTTACCAGAAAAGTATTTTTGACGGTTGTAAATATTTTGACTAAAAATTACATTATAAACTATTAGAAATCTTTTTTACAGCAAAGCTAAACTCATAAAAGGAGTTAGGTATATCAGACATATTTTATTTATTGAACTAACAACGTATGTTATTAATTTTATTTCTCTTACATGAATTATATATTTAAGTATGTTTAACATAATAAATATTTGTAGAGTTTGAAACTTTTTATTGATATAGTATAAATTACATTTTGCTGTCTAGGGTACTATATTTTGAAATAAGCATTAGTACAAACGCATAATATAAAACTGACTGAATATATTAAATTTAAATTTTGCTAAATCAGCGCAATAATTTATAAATGGGTATTACAGAAGGTGGTGGTTATGACAACAACGACATCAATTACATCTAAAACAAATCAAATTAACAAAATATTTGAAAAACTGTCGTAGTATTCGTTATCATCTGATCCTGTGTAATATTTTATTTTGACCTTCATGTGTTTGTTTTTTTATTTTTATTTTAATTTAAAGTAAGCATTTTGAAATCAAAGTTCAAGAAAATAAGCAATAGAAAAAAATAAATATATAAAAAAAAAACCTGAAAATGACTAGGTAAAAATTGCGACGTCCATTTAATTTTTAACTCCTGTACTTAATGATTATATCGCCTGATTTTAGTTTGAAAAGACAACAACTAGAAATATAAAAATAAAAATATACTACTAAAGCAACAGATTAGTTGTCGTTAGGTAGTAATTTCGTTGAAGGTAAGGATTTACAAATGAAAAAAACTTAATTAAGTAGACTAATAATTTTTTTAAGTAAAAAAATAAAAAATAGATATAAGAGTGTGCTTAGGTTTTACAAAAATTAATTTACAGTAAACCATTGTGTTGAACATAATTTATAAGAAATCAAATGGAAAGCTAACAATTTTTAAATTGTAATTATAAATAATATTACGCACTTTTTGTTTATTAATTAGATATATTAAAGATTGAAAGCCTGGATTGTGAGAAATTTAATCAAACCTAGATTTTGTTATTAGTTAATAAAAATCATTTACATAAACTCTAAGTATTATCAAAAAACCTCTTATTACCTACCGTAAATATAATAAGAATTTACAGCTTAGTTTTTAAAGTGTACGCCATTTGATATTTTTAAACCTTAACTTTCTGCCAAAAACAAACCAATTAGTATTCTTATTTTGGAATATTATTTAAAAAAAAATAAAAAAGGAAAGTTAATTTAATCGAAAATCTACTGTATAGCTATATAACTATATTTCACTACAACTTTTTGTTTTTTCTTAGTTATTTTTTTGTGTGTTTTTTTCCTTCTCTTTTATGGTGAATTAAAAGTCAATTAACAGAAAATTGTTTGGCGGTTTTATTCACCTTTGTATATATGTATACATAATATGCTTAAAAATAACAGGTAACATAAAGGAAAATAAATAAAAACATCACTTAAAAGAGAAGAAAATTATTCCGTGGAGGTAGAATGGTATTTTTTATTTACATTAAAAACAAAAATTAGAAGAAGGAAAATAAAACATAAAACAAATTAAGGTGTTGTTTCTATTTCGATCCTTTAAAGAACGAAAAAATTAAAGGGAAAAATTTTATAATAAAAAAAAAATCCTTTGAAAATAAATTACAGAAATAAAAATTTTAATTTTTACTGATTTTTAAAATGAATTCAATTACAATTAGTTTCAGAGTTAATCATGGAATAGATTATGTATACACCCAAAATAACTTTGACTTTAGTTAAATTTTTTTTTTTTTTTTTTGAAATAAATGTTAATTTAAAAGAAAAAAAAACTTTTCTTCGATTAATTTTTAATGTAAGCATTAAGAAATTAATTTTTCAAATTAAAATATAATCCGTTGGAATTTGGTTTTGTAATTAAGTAATTAAAATTACTTTGAAGTTCAATTGATTCTAAAAAGAAATCCTAATAAATAGACCAAATTAGTGGAACTGAGATTAGTTTTGTCGCTGTGCTTATAAAGGTACTTTAATAAATATTTTATTCTAAATTTAAAAGCTGTCGAAATGTTATTAAATGAATAAAATAGTGAACTATCCTGAAATTATGCAAATTTTATTTGTTTAATAATTACTTAGAACCCAACACAAATTTCATTTATTATTTCAAATTTAGTATAATATAATTAATAAAATAAATAGTATTAATATAGTCTAATAATGATTTCAAAACTCCCCTTACGATGGAATATAATATTTTAATATAATTAAATAATTATAATAAAAAGTATTAATATAATCTAATAATAGTATTCACACCTAATATAATGGTCTTACTAATGGATGGTTTTAAAATATTGCATTATCATTTATTGCACATATTAATAAATTAAATAAATTTTAAATATTTTTTTTTCAAATTTAAAGTTTTTAAAACATGAAAACTTTTCACACAAATTTTAATCCAGGATGCGATAAATTAAATAAAATATTAATAATTGAAACTGGTTTCTCCTAAGTGAAATAATAAATATGTTTCAAGTTCATTGTTATAATTATGTTTTTTTTAAGCACCTTGTCAACTACATAACTTTATTCATTTTATTATTTAAAATTCATGTAAAAAACCAAAAGTTTTTTAACAGGTCAAAGATTTTTTAATTTAACAAAAAACAAAAAACGTTATCAGATTATTTAAGTTATAAATAATGCACTTATGACAGCTTAATGTTTTTTTTACTATTTGTATCCCACAGAGAGTTTTCCATCAAATAATATTACACATGTTGCAAAATTCGTGGAAAACAAATGGAAAAATCACAATATTAATAATAATAAAACAGAATAAAAATTAATTTATATTAAATAAACAATCACATGTGTATATATTTATTATTAAAGTCTGACTTCAAAAGAGAAAATACTTTTCTGAGTGTAAAAATTAAAATAAATTTTCAAAATTTCTGGAAAGAAAAATGAAATACAAAATAGCCTCAAACACAATAAAAATAATTTTTTTAAAAATCATTTAATTTAGTTGAATAATTTTATATTAAATACATGATAATATATGTATTAATTTGCATATACTTATAGATATTTGTTTATTGTATCTAACATTTTGTCAAGTTCTGTACCAACTTTTTTGATTACTATTTGTCAAATGACGTATATATACCAAAGATTCGAAAGAATAAAATGAAATTTTTTGTTTTGCATAAAAAAAGCGATGCTATTTATTTTAATAAATATTAATATTTCCGCTAGAATAATAAATTTTTAAAAAAAGTACACGTTTATTATATTTTAATATTTTTATTTTCAGTCTCGGATTTTCCCACACTATTTAATTTTCGTTTATTTAAAATCGTATTAATATAAATTATTAAAATATTATAAGTATAGAAAATTATAATACATATTTTAATTAACATAATACTTTAACATTAATATGTTTCTGTAAAATGGTATTTCTTATTTGATTCTAATTTTTTTCTATTGATTTCACTTTTATTTTATATTCTTGTTTTTCCAAATCTTAGTTAACAAATTGATTAAAGAATCCTTATTTGTTGCTATCATTTTTTACCTTAGGTGATAGGTAGCAGATTATCATAGCGTAATAAAAATGCATGTATTCTTTGATGAATCCAACCTTAAAAAAATATTTATTTTTTAATAAAAGAAATAATTTATTAATATTAAAATATCTGATAAAAATTACTATCAGTCAACTAATTCTTATATATTAAATTTGTTTTTTACCTTTTTATAATTTTTGTTTATTAAAAATTGGTCGAAATTCTTTAACAATTGTGCTTGAGGGTAAATATATCTGTAAGATGCTTGTCCTTAAGAGACCAAAAATTAACAATACCTATCAATATTAAAACTGTACTAACAATGAAGAATAAAGTAAAAAAAAAAACAACAACAACAAAAATAATTGTCAAAATCATGATGAATTTGAGAAAAAATTTTCTTTTTTGAGGGCATTAATCCTTCAAGATATTTTTATATACACACACATACACGTAATATAATTGATAGATAAAAAAATGGAAAATATTTCAAGGTAAAAACAAAAACAAAAAAAAACAATACCTGATTACCTAAAATAATTTTTTTTTTTTGCTGAATTTGTTAAGTCCTAATTTTAGAAGAAAAAAAATAACAGATCCGCTTTTTATTTATCTCGTTGTTGTTTTTATCGTCATTGTAATGTGGCTAAAAATAAATGGTGTTTACGATACGTAATAACCACATTTTATACCACTATTTTATACATGGTATTAAACATCTAATACATAGCATCTTTAGAAATCAACTGATTCAATTAAGTTTTTTCCTTATAATTAAAGTATGGTCTCTATCAAGTGAGTTTATTGAAACAAGCTTAGTTCTACTATACGGATTATTATTAAATTTGCGAAAATTCATAAATTTTTGTATAAGTTTTTTATAAAATCTAATTTTGAAATGTTATCGTTTAAATAATATTTTATAAGTTTACTATGTTATCGTTTAAATTGTATTTAATTGTTAATGTCTAGTTCAGATTTGCTGTACTGACATTATTAATTTGAATCTCTTATTTCTTTTGCAATAATAATAATTTATATTGTCCAATAGTATTTTAATAATATTTGTTTAACTTATTTACGATTAATTACGGGTTACTTTACAATACTTGTTTGAATTCCGAATCTTCAATCCTGCTACTGTAATGTTTGAGCATTTTTCTTTAAATTTAATTACTTAAAAAAACTAGAAGCAAGAGATATTATTACTCTTATTAGAATACCTTCACAAATTTTTAATATTTTTGCATTATTTTCCAACAGCTTACATTATTCAAATTTCCACAGTAACGCTTATATTTTTCTTAAAATTCGTATAAATAAATTTAAATCAATTGTTTTATAATCGATATTTTTTTCGTGTCCTTTCATTCATTACCTTTCACCTCATTTTCTTAGATGAAAATGGTCGATTAACCTAAGGGACTTTTTTCTAAATATTAAATTTTTTTTTGCTGTATGCATGTTTTAAATTTTATTTTGTAGGGTATTTATTATACAAGATTTACTCATGCTAAAATTTCTGGTAATTAACAGAACAAAAGAAAAATCACGATAACAACAATATAACATTAGAAAAAGAAAGATATAAAAAAAAAACAATTCTTGTAAAATCTAAGAAAAGAAAGACTATGTATATACAATATGGTGAAACAAAGTTATGTCTTGTACTTATATAAAAAAAAATTTTCTTCTAAATTCCTTTTTTTTTCATCAAAAAATATTTTTGTCTTGTTGCTATTTTTGCCAATGTTGTTTTTCTCGTTATTGCCGTTGTTAAGGACATTTTTACAAGGCATAAAATATTTTTTTTCTTTTAAATTCTTTTTTACTTTATTGCTATTTTGTTGTTTATTGTTGTTTTTTTTTTTGAGTATTCTATCGTTTTATTTATTACCATTAAATTATGTGTGTAATGCTCTGTAGACTGTACCTCATATTTACAATATATTATTAAAGTGACCAGATCTTTTTTTCAATATCTATATCATTTTTATATAATGTAAATATTGCTTTTAACACAAATTTCAAATATATATTAATTTTAATTGGCATATTGATGTAAATTACTTATAGACTGTGATTGACAATATAACATTTTATATCACAATTCAAATTGCACAATAACAAATTTGAGATTTCGATTTCTTTTATTTTAAATTAATTATGTATAATTTCAACTTTTTGTTATTTAAATATTTAGATTTTTTTTTAGATTTAGATTTCTTTTATTTTAAATTATTTATATATAATTCCAACTTGTTACTTATCTAAAAGTATTTTTTTGGAGTTTTTAATTCAACTTAACGTTTTTTAGATTGATTATTGGTTATCGCTAAATTGTCGCATCAAATTTATTTAATATTATGACTCATATATATATTCAATGACTCATGTGTATATTTTGTAATTTTTACAAAAGCTTTATTTTAGAAAAATATAAAATCACAGCTAAAGGTAGAAGATAAAATTAAATCTTTAAAATTCTCGAAATAATATATGTACATCTAGGTTGCTAAAATGAATAAGCTTTGAATCATACTTTTCTAATGAAGCCATTTTAGTACAATTCAAATTTTAATCACTTAAATCTTGAGATTTAAAAGATACGAAATTTACCTTGAAATTTCAGTATTCTTTATATTAGGTCACCCTTTGTTACCACATAATATATAAACATTATTTTATGGTTTCGTTATCAATTCTAATCCTTCTATTAGGAAATTGATTCAACTCTAATAAAACCAAAAATGTTTTTGTTATAAAATAAAACACAATTTTTATAAGAACTGAAATTACTATATAAATTAAGGAATTGAAAATTGTATGTGAAAGAAACAATTTGGTCATATTATTTCAGTAAAGTAAAGTAATTTATGAGAAAATAATGAACAAAATAAGTCCATGAACAAAAAAAATTGTCAGAAAAAAAAAATAGAGTAAGAAAATAAATGCTTAAACAGTTCACTTCGTTCATTTTATTCAATAATATAAGAAATGACACCTGTTGATTCCTATTGTCAAAATAAATAAAATTTTTACCAAACCTGATATTTTTGTTTATTATTAAGAAAAAAATAAATAAATTGGAATGGAAAGGAAAGTTTTCTTTGAAAATAAAAATTAACTATTCTACTAATTAGTAATTAGATGATTGAATTGGTTTAATTTTATACGTTTTTTTTTCTCAAATAAAATCCAGAATAGTTAATTTTAATTAGTATTTCTTTATATTGTCAAAAAAATTAATATGATTCAATAGATTTTTGATAAAAGAAATATAATTAAGAAGCAACTAATGAGTGATGATGTAAGCATTTCATCTATTTGACTGGTATATTTTACAAATCGAATTAAGAATATTTTAAATGAAACCTGTAAATTAGCTCGAAGGAAAGTATAAGTACGAAAGAGTTTGGAGGATATACAGAGTTCCAGTTAAGGTACTCCATATTGCAATAGATGTATAAATTTAAATCTGTTATATTTAAAATTGAACAAATTACAAAAATCTGAATTTTTAAAGTAATTAAGAGGCTTGGGATTTGCAGTCCAAATTCGACAATATAACTTTATAGATTTTAAACATAACTTTTCATTTTAACTTAATCATATTTAATATTAAATAATATTTTCTAACAAATCTGTGTTTTATAAATATTCTAAAAATAATGCTATATAAGTAAAATATAAATTAAGTTAGAAAATTAATTAAAAAAATATTTTAAAAGTTTGATATAATAAAAACTCAATACAAGTCTTATATTTCATTGAAATTGATAAATATGATAAATTTCATACATTACCTTTTCTAATATTTCTATTATTAAAAACTCCCTTGGTATTTTCAACACAAAAAAGGAATAAATGTATATATATATACACATAAATATGTTTAAATAACTTGTCTTACCATATTTATTTTATATTTTTTCTTCGAAAAGGAAAATTTAATTGGGTTTTATTGATAAAATATATTTTTAAGCTCTCTTACCTTTTTCTTAGAATCTTTTATTTTTCTTTTATATTCCAAATAATATAAAAGAAAAAGAAAAAAATATGAATGTATCTTTATGCTTAATTAGGTTATATTTTTCATAATCTTAGATGTCATTTTATAATTATTATTTTACTTTAGCACATTTTTCGAAAAATTTTCTTATTAGTTTCAATTTGCTACTTTTTTCGTTTGTCTGTTTTGAAAAGTTGAACACTATTTTGTTGGTAAATTAATTAAACGAATGTAGGTCTAATATAATAACAAACATTTTCAGCATGACATTATTAGGTATTCTTATCCGTTGCACTCGTAGAGGTATAACAGTTGTATAGTTATATTAAGGTCTCGATAATACTCCTTACGGCTTAAAGGTAAAAAATTTAAATTTCTAAGACTTGAAAAATGAAAAATGTCGGAAGTCTAAAGAAAACTCAAATTTTATCTTTTAACATGAAATGTCGAGTTCAAACTAATCTGTATATCGTTAAAAGTTGTTCAAATGTTCGCCATTGAAAGCCTTTGGTTTAACATAATAGCTTCCTCTTCTAGAATTTTTTTTTTGTATTAAAATGGAAAAAATGAGATTTCTCTTTCTGTTTGATTTTGCTTTTCAACAAAATATCTCTATTAAGATATTATGTTAAAACTTATTAATTTTAATGATATTATTATAAATAATTTGTTTTTTTTTTTGAGTTGAAATTATTAAATGAGGATTTACAATAAATAATTGATGTGATGAATATACAAGTATGTATATATGTTTAATTTGAGTATTATAGGTTGTTCCAACTTGGTCATTGAATAGCGTACATATAGTATTATTCATATTAATATTCCACCAATAAATAATTATTATTTATAGTAAAATTGTTTCTTAAGATACCAGAATTGAATAGAATAATAGTAACATGTACAATATAAAATTAAAATTGTTACCTTGGTACTTTAACACAATATTTCTTTATTTTTTTGTATTTTTGTAATTCTTGTATGTCAAAATAAATTATGTTTAAAAAAAATTATATTATAGTTCTGAATACTTATGTTATACAATATGGGGATAAAGAGAGATTTCACATTATTATAACATAACATGTTATATGATTTATGCTTTTGTAAAAATATTCAGTTTAAGTTTTAATTGACTATTTAAAAACTATTTTAAAACTTCATATTTTGTTTAATTTATTTTCTAGACAAATTGTGAAAATATTATTATATGCTAAATAGAATAAGTATAAAAATTCATGCAAAATCTAAATACTAATTTTGTTCTCAAAATATTTTTATGTTTATTATATATAATAGCTTATGTATATCAAAATAAAAGCTCTTTAAATAAAAATTGAAAAATAAAAATTCTAACACATTTGATTTAGTTAGAGAAGATGAATTTAAAAGAACCATGTTCTAGAGTCTGTAAAGAACGAGTTCAAAATATAAAAACAAATCGATATTAAAACGTAAGTTCACTTTCATAGAATATAGATTTATTACTTAATATTTTTTAAAATTAATTAAAGTAAAAATTGATTAATTATTTGGATTCTTTTGAATTTTTTTTTTTTTAACTTATTTTAATTCATTAGAAATATAAATGGACCTTATATTCCATTTACTTTTTCAAAAATTGTTTAAAAAAATATCATATTCTTAATTTATTGAAATACATACTTTTTAATCATCATCTAGTTTCTTAAAATCACGTATAATTAAAATACCATTTCAATAAATCTTTAATGAATCATTTCTCAAAGTTTTATCTTTTCTAAAATCTCGTTAAGTCATATTTTTATAAAATACTGAAAAAAATAAAACAACATAAAGAAAACTTGATATTTTCTGTTTTACATAATCCTTCTATTTAGATTTTGCTTAGTTGAATATAGATACTATAACAAAATAACTTACGGTTGCATTTAATTCAGGGTAATACTTTAGCTTGTTTAAGAATAATTAAATTTATAATTAAGCGCCTATGACACATTCAATATATTATTGTCAAATAAAAAGGATAAACATATGTAATTCATTTATACTTTCAATAGATATTGACAATATTTTTTTATATTGTTTTCTTTTTTTTTATATTGTTCTTCTTTTTTGCGATTTATAAAGAGAATAAATGTAGATATATTCGATTAAATAAAAAATTAAGCTTCGAAATTTGATTCCGATCAATGTAGACATTTTAATTGATAAATAGACTTTTTATTTTAAGCGCTGTTATAATCATGTTTAATCTCCGTCCGTAAAAAATGTGTTTTTAAAATATACGAGTAATAGGAGGAATCGTACCCAACCCTCTTTATATAATATTATTATATTTTTGATTATTTTTAATATTAATTTACCATAATTATTTTAAATAGACAAAATCATAATCTAAAATAAAGAAAAAAAAATTAAATTTTATTAATTTTTTTTCAAAAAACAAAGGATAAATAACATAAAAATATTTTCCTCAATTTTCAATTATTAATTTCATTTTCACAAATTTTAATTTAAAATTTATATTTTTTTAGCTTTTCGCAGTTTTTCATGTCTTGAGGGCTAATACGTCTTAGATGTTAAAAAAAAAAAATTACCTTTAGTCAAAATTCATTTACTAATTGGAAATAACAAAAAACTGAATTTTATAAACTTGTTTAATTATTTTTTTTTTTAAATGGTAAAAATATTTAAAACATTTTCTTTTTTGCAAAGTTTATTAAGCATCAGTGAAATGGATTGTCATATTCATTTACTTTGAATTAATACATTTATAATTATGAATTGATTCAAAAGAACCATTTATCTAATTAAAATAAAATAAAAATAACATTTTTTAGATTGAAAATAAAAAAGTTAAAAGGTAGATCTTAAGATATTTAATAAAAAAATTTGTATAGTAAAGGAAAAAAAAAATTTTGGGTCAAAAATTTATTAGGTAATTAAAAATTCTGTTTTTTTATTGAACCTAAGATATGAAAAAATAATTACAATTTTGTTAATTAAAAATACATAAAAAAGGAAAAGTTAAAAATGAAATTGGTAGAAAAGATACTAAAACAATTTTGAAATTAAATAATTTTGAATAAAATGTACCTATAATACATAACCAAAAATTTAATAAAATAAACATTAGAAAATGTTATAAAACTAATTTAAATTAAAAGTGTTTTTAAATTCATTTAAGTGAAAACTTATTTTAATAAAAAAAAATAAAACATATTATCACTGAACCATAAATGTAAATACATGTAGCCCTTTTTAATAAGAATTCAGATGTATAAAATGTTATTATATTAAAAAATTACATAATTTGTTCATTTGTTTGTTTTTGATACATTATGCTAATTTGTTTGTTTATTAACATTTACTTAATATTATCTAATATTTGCATTAGATATATTTTGTAGTTAAAAATTTTTTTTATTTATGAAAACTTTAATATTAATTTAAGTAAATAAAAACTTTTTTTTGGTCATTAGTTTATTTTTATAATTAGGGCAGGATTGAACTTAACTGTTGAAAAAAATACTTGACTTTAGAAATTCGTGTTCTTAAAATCACAAAATTTGGCTTCATACATTGTTTCCTTAATTTATAATGAATTTATTCTAATTAAATTTCGTTATCAATTTTTATTAGTTCTCTTATGATAATTCTTTTATTTGGAACCTTATTCATCACTTTTATACTTAAAAAAATTTTGAAAGTAATTACAAATAAATTAAATTATTATTAAATAATTTAAATTTTATTGTATGGAATTTCGTCCTGAATCATTCTTTGAAACTTTATTTCAAAAAACGGTTTAATCTTCTAATCCATAGATTATCTTTTCAAAATACAATTGAGTTTAAAATGATCAAGTTTCGATTCTTCTTTAGATATCTTTAGATTTTTCTTTTAAAGTTCTTTAATACATGTAGATATTTGTAATAATGTATTTTAAATCATAATTTATTTTCTACAGTTTCCTAAACAACTGATCTTGACAATATATATTTTTTCAATAATTGTTTCATTATTTATACAAATTTTTAGATGAATAACTTTTGAGATCTTTATACAAAAAAAAAAGGTAAAATCAAATTATGTGTTTCTATGGTAAATTCTAATACTTCAATGATAGAAATATATAGGAACGAATACTAGAATTACGTATGTAGTTAAAATCGTTTTTCCTTATTATTAATTTATATCCCTTTTTCCAGAATTACGTCATTATTTTTCCTTTCATAAAACAAAAATTGAACTCAATTTATTCATGTAAATAAACAAAGCTTACAATTTTAATTGTATGGATCTCCTTAGTTTTAAGATTTCCTGAATTTATTTTATATTTTTTAGTATTGACGTCATTACTTGGGGCGTTTTTTGTTCTATAATAAATGATTTTTTTTTACCTATAATATTTAACTTTTATAAATTTTATATGAAGGCATTTTCAATACGGATAAGTTACACATAACAACGGGGAAGATAAAATTGCGTAGGCAGAATATGTATCTTAACATGTCATTTATATTACAATATAATTTTTTTTTATAGTTCTTATGTGTATGAAGTGCATACATTAATTTTTAATATAAAATAGTTTTTTTTTTAATTCAAATAAAATTTTTCAATATACAAAATTCAGTGTTTTCTTTAAATTGCATATTTTTAGGCTAAAACATATTTTAATTTTAACATATTATTTTTATATCATTTCTTTTTTATGTTATATTTGTGGTCTAAATTGGAGACATTTGAATTTCTTTAAGTTAATTTTTAAGTATTTTCTTAAGTTAATTGATATTCTTTTTACATAAATATAATTAAAAATAAGAAAGTTTAAAAGAACGTATGAATTTATAGTACAAACCCAAATTGTTAATAATTATCAATTATAACTTTTTTTTAAATTTTAATAGTCTTGAAATATTTACACAATAATTTAAATTAATTTA
The DNA here is from genome assembly GCA_963082915.1 of Dolichopus griseipennis. Classification (NCBI taxonomy): domain Eukaryota; kingdom Metazoa; phylum Arthropoda; class Insecta; order Diptera; family Dolichopodidae; genus Dolichopus; species Dolichopus griseipennis. Next base: position 65,927,237 of record OY720445.1, read on the forward strand.
AAAAAAAAAAATAGAAGGTTGTAAAAAGTAAGGAAAATTATATAATTAGTATATGAGGTTGAGATTAGTTTTAACTTAGATATTTAGTTGAGTTTAGTTTAGCTTAGATATTTGGGAAATATAAAGGGATTCTGCATTTATATTTCTTCAGCTTTGTTGAATGTATAAGATTAATAATTCTAGTTTATATAAAATATATAATATATATAAACGTAAGAATATTTATTGTTCATTGCTAATTTAGATAATAAATTTTAAAATATATTATATTCTTACTTTTTTGTATTTTATTATAATGATCAGTGATTTCATTCTTATTTGCTCATTTATATCATTTTTATAATAATTTAATTGAGAAAAGAAAAATTCTTGCAGTTAAGAAAAAATAAATTAAATAAATAGATTTAATTAAAACAATAGGTGTTGTAAAAACTAAATTAAATACCATTTTAAACTAATTTACCACAGAAATAAAAAAAAATCTTTTTCTATTTTTAAATAAATGTTATTTTATTATATTGTTTTATTTTAATTAACTTATTATTTATAAAATTTTCTTAAAAAAGTTTTACTTGAAAAGTAAAGAATAGTAAAAACAAAAGTAAAAAAAACAATTTCTTAAGAATTTTACATTGTAATAAATTATCTAAGAAGACATTTTAAGAAATTTCATGGAAAAGTCTTAAGAATTTCTGAAATTTCCTTTTCCTTTATATCTTTTTTATGCTTTTAATGCTATAAAAGACATGCAGTTAAAAAAGAAAGTTAAAAATGAAGCAATAAAACACTGAGTACGTAGATGAAGATGCACATATTCTGCCATTTTTTAATACAATGATAGTATTTTTACTTATATGCATACATACGTTTTTGTATAGTATTCTTTATCTAAATATATGTATGATTTTCATTTAGTAAATCTTCTAACAATATTTTCTTATGGCAAGAGGAATAAATGTAAAATATTTTTAGATGTGTCTTTTGTAAGATTCTTAGATAAATAAAATATAAAATAAAAATAATCTATGAAATGTACATTTATATTTATTTATCTTCTAGAAACTTATATTGATGTTTGTTTGTTTTTTTTTTTAAGTTGAAATATAAAATGTAATGTATATTATATGTATGAGTTTATAAGTACATGGCAAAATTATGTATGTACTCAATATATTTATTTATATAAAAATTACATTTCATCAAAGAAGTATATATTTTTATTTCTGCGTTACCTTCTATTTTAAAATACCCTTGGTTGCTTCTTTAGATTAACGGATGTTTATATATATATAATATTTGTATTTAAAATTTCGAACGTGATATTACTTTACGGATTTAAAAAGGAATTAACATTACATTTAAAATAAAAAAAGTTTTGTTTTAACCGTTATTGTGATAATAAAATAAGAAAAATATGTTCCTCCCCTATAGATATGCAATATTTTTCATGCTTAATAAAAGTTTTAATTTTTGACATTTTCGAGTCGGAATTCTATATAGAAATTCAGGGCTCTTTAAATTAAATGTATTAATCCAAAACATAAATTCAATCGTAGATTTGGTTCGAATAAAAACTGAAAATATAACATTCAAATTTGATGTTTACTCTAATTTCTTAATAAGTAATTAATCTTTTGCAACAGTTTCAATTATATATACATTTAGATAGAGGATTATTAAAAAATATTGTACGCAATGTTCTGTCATTTTGTTCTGTTTTTTTTTTTTAATTTTATACAATTTTATTTTTGTACTCTTTCTATATGTATAAATGATCGAAATGCAAACATTTTTAACATGCACCGTAATCCTTTAGATTCGTAGTTTTTTAGTTGGGCAGTCATAATTTGACTTATAAAAGCAAAGCAAAATAACTTGACAGACAGGTGGATAATCAAAATAACTTAGTAAAATAAAGGCGTACGAAAAATAAAATGACAGGATATACGAAAAATAAAATAAAGAAGAAAAAGTTAAAACACAACTGATAAAAATAAAAAAAAAAACTTTGTAAATAATATTTTATATAACTGAGCAACAAGCATGTACAAACATATACCGAAATGTGTACATAAATAAGGTTAATATGTATTAAAATATATTTATTAAGTAAATATTTTGTTCTTAAATAGGGATTAAAAGAAATTTATTAAGTAAATATTATATTTAATATACATATATGTATCTAATCTTATTTAATACCTAGATTTACAAACAAATTATGTATATGTACGTACCTGTCATAAGATTAGTAAGTGAAAGAAAGTTCTAAAAACATTTATTATTAATGTTGATTTAATTATGATGACTGTTAAAAAAGAATTAATAAGGTAGTATTTAAAACGAAAGGTTTTTATATATGTGTTAAATTTTTAAACGAAAAGAATAGTAATTGGATATAAAAATTTTAGCTTCTCTACGTTTCTAAATATAAATATAGTAATTTTTTTTACGAAATAGGTATATAATTTTTTTAAATAAGGAAATTACTCAAGAATTTTATTCTTTGTTATTAATTTAATTTAAAAAATAATATTAGTTATATTTAAAAGTAAATTAATACATTATTTTAATTATATATGATATAACTTACTGTGCAACCTAGCTTATGAAAAAAATTGTAATAGAAAGTTTAAGATACATTTTAATGTAAGTATTAGTAGAAAGCGAAATTTTCTAAGAATTGGAGAAACCTGTTGTGTTAGATTAATTTTTTTGAACAAACAAACTATGAAATTTAATTTAATTGTAAACATTTACCAAAGAATAAACAAAATTTTAATGTTGTAATGGTGTATTAATTAATAAGTAATTTGAGCATTTGAAATATGAGTTCAATCCTTGTATCTAATTTCATTAGTGGAGCTATTTCTTAATCGAATATAATTTGTTAGCTAAATTTTATCTTACAACACTTTACTTTAAAAGTAATTTGTTACTTTTTATTTCATTTTTAATCTGCTTACTAGAGATGTTCTCACAATGTGAAAAAAGAAGTCCTTACAGAAACAAAAACAGTTTTATTATTGTACAATTGGTTTTTATAAATGTTTTTCATTTTCAAACCTTGAAATTTTTTTTTTATCTTACCCGAATACTTTGAAACAATAAACTATCAACATTTTTGCACCAAAATTTCAACTCTAAGAAGATAACTATGTTGAATATTTGAAAACTATCTATATTAATTTAAGTCAAATAAATTGAAAAAAACATTTATATTACAACATATATGTAAATATAAGTTGTTGTTATTGCCAAGGATATCATGTAGAATTTTATGTTGCATCAATAAAAGTACAGGCAGTTAAAAAAGTATTTTGATGTACATCAATTTAAATTGTATCTAAATTAGATTATTAAATATTTAAAAAGCGGTTAATTAGATACTTTACTAGTGGTACGTGGTATTTAAGATAGATTTTATTCGTGTTATCTTCATTGTACTATTTTAAGAGCTTGTCGCGTAATTTGGTAAGAAGATTTTATTTACATAAACCTGCTTCTATAACTGTAGTAGATGCAACTAAAAACTCGTTGATTTTTCTTTTGCAAGTTCTTTCATTTTAAATTTTTAATACTAGAAATAGCCTAAATTTTAAAGTATGAATATTTCTACGTAAAATTTTCAATTTAAAGTACATTTTCCAAAAGAAAAATCAATTTGTTAAATGAAATTTATAAATTTTTGCCATGTTCTAGGAGGAAAAAATAAGGAACAAAGATATAGCATTTTATTTTTTTTCTTGTTTATTTTGAAATCTCTTCAACATATATAAAATGTCAATTGATGAGCTTTATGTTGTCTTCAATTTTTGTTTTTTTTTTAATTTTTTTTTTTCCTATTTATTTTGTTTCTTTTATTTTTGGTGAAATCAAATTTCCTGACGATTTCTTGTAATATTATTTCCACCCAACAAGAATACAAACAAAATAAAAGAAAAAGAGAAATCAAATATTATTTGATGGGAAGGAAATAGAAGAGACAACCAAATTCAATATCTATTAAATATTAGGATCATTTAGCTTCAAAATTGAAGTAAAAAAACACTAGGAGAAAATTTGGCTTTTTTTTCGGATTTTTTTGCTGAATATTATTCGATTAGCCATGTATAATTCGATATAAATGTTAGTATTACTGTTACTATATTGAATGATTTTTCTGTTTGTAAGTATCTTTCTTGTGAAACATCATCCAGAACAAAAAAAAAACTAAAAAAAAATAGAAGAGCTAAAAATAAAATAAAAAAGAACTTGTAGAAGTGTAGTACTCTTGAATGTAAATTTCATTTCAATTTAATGATTGAAATGAATTAGGTATATATAAGAAAGATGTGTTTTTTTCCTCAACAGTAATTTAGAGTATATCAAAAACATACGTTTCAAAGGTTACGTATAGAGCTTTTGTTTTAACTTTAGTTGAATGTTCATTTAAAGGAATTCGATTATTGATACTATGTTAGATGCTGTATTATAGTATGTGAGATAGGTTATATCCTTTTTTTTTTAGTTTTTGATTTCAACAAGTAATTGAAAATCTTTAAGGTATTTATAGCTAGTAAATCAAATAAAATCAAAGAAGAGAAAGTAAAAATGATTTTTGAATTAAAAAAATCAAATATAAAACATGATTAGATTTTATACTTTGGTAACTAGTTAAAAAAATATATATGTCTATATAATAATTAAGTATTTTATTTAAATTGACTTTTTAATTGACATTATTTCGAAAATAGTTTTTAGTTTCTTAATATTTATGAATACCATTTAATATTAAAGGGGTGTAAAATATTATTATATACATAATATACTATATTGTGTTGTTAGATAATTAAACTAGAATTATTTTCTTTCTATTTATATTTTAACCTATAATATTATTTGTATTTAAAACGAAAATACAAGGTGTTTTAAAAATAGTAATAGTAAAAGTTCTCATTTTTAATTAATACTTAAGATTAACTTTAAGGCTTCCTTATAAAATTTGAAATACAAATCATAAATTTTCTTAAAAACATAATTTACTAAAATAGTTCTTATATTTGAATAATATCGGCTTTTAAGAAAAACTTCTAAATTTGTAAATCATAATTTCGTGGGTTTTTCTTTAATTTTTAAAATTTTATTTTAATAAAAAAAATAATTTTAATTCAAAAAATTATATAGTATAATTATATTAAAATTTAAATGGTGTATGTAAATATTAAATTAGATATTTATTAATAGTTAATTATATTTATATACATTCAATTATATAAAGTGTTTTAAAATATTTATATTATCATCAACATAATACAAATGAAAAGATAAAATAGAAATTTCATTGGATTCGTTTGATTTAATAATTTATTCAACTGTTAAATTTATAATTATCTCTAAAGATAATAATGTATAAATATAATATTATCTGGAAGTAGATCAAAATACATTTGTATTAATGGAAGTTACAAGGTGCTTATGACACAGGTATATTTGTTTGAGTATAAATATAATTAAAAAAAATTAAGAATAAAAATTCCAGCACAAATACACCTTTTTATAGTTATATTTATAAATTATAAGTTTATTTCAAGAATTAAATTTATAAATATCAAAAAATTGGTATTATAATATTTATATAGATAAACAAAAGAAATGTTTCTATAATTAAATTTGCGTCTTTTATAATAAGAATGAAAAACATTTTAGAGATGGTAATGTTAAAAATAAGATTAAATTATATTCTATATAAAAAAAAAACTTGTTATTTAATTATCAAAATTCATTCTTCAATGCTTTTACCCAATTGCTTTGAAATTTTAATTTTATTCTTTATGATATAAATATGTTAAGTTTCTCGAGAACATATAATTACTTGTATTGTACAAGTAATTATATATTACAATTGTTAGAGATATAATACATTAATAAATAGAAAATTAGTAGAATAGAAGTTGAATCAAATAATAATCAAATAAATATCTTAAGAATTTCATTGAGTTACATTGAATTCAAGTTTATATTAAATGAATTGTTTTTTGTTTTAAAATTTATTTTTAGATATATCTATAATTTATATATAAGTTCAATATTAATTAGTTATTGTTTAAAAAAATGTTTTACAAATTTTTAACAGAGATTTCAGATTTTTTAATTGATTAATAAAATTAAAAAAAAAAAATGAACATATTATATAAAAATGTTTGTAGTTCTGTTTTCCTTTTTTACAGTAAGCGTTTTGTAGTTTGTTGATTATATTTATTTGTTCGTGTATATACGCTTAAGAAATATTAGAAAAAAAGATATTTTTACAATGTTTGTTCTTTAAATTATAAAATTTGAGATACTAAATGCTTTTAAAACAAATTTTAATTTTTTGATCTTTAAAATAATTTTAATTATTATACGCTTTTATACCATAACATAAGAATTATTTAATATTTTCTTTTTAAATGATTTTCTCATTACTTTTAGTACTTAATAATTTGTCAAATTTAAGATATTAATTACAAGTTTACAATAGGTAGGTACTAGTTTTTCAATTGAGAATTTTTTACAATTGATTCATAGCGGTATCTAACATAGCGGTATTTATTTAATTGATTTTTTTTAATATAGTGGTATAATACATTGTATAAATGATTACATCCTAAAATAAATTTTAACCTATCATTATTTTTCACAAAAACAGTTAAAGAGTAAATTAACTTTATTTATACCTTACCTCTAAACCTCATTAATACCCGTTCATATAGAGTATGTACATAAAAAAATTTTAAAATATCTGTGTGGATGACATCAAAAAAATTACTTAGTAATGAAAAACTTATGCTTTGTTATAAATAGTTTAAAGGTTTAATACATAAATTTTATTTAGTTATACATATAATAATATAATATATTCTGTGTTCAAAGAACAAGAGATATAAAAGAAAATATAAATTAAATTGTTATTTTTTTTTTTTGTAGTTAGTATTAAACTTTTTTTTTTTAATCTTTAATCCTATAGTAAACTTTGTAACACCTACGGTATAAAGTTCTGTATTAAAATAAGGTATTAAAACTCTTCACATAATATCAGTATGAAAAAAATTATGTTTCATATATTGTATGTTAAGTGCACAATATACATGTTTAAAAGTAATCTATTTTCTGTTTTTTGCACTATAGTTTTTAATCTTAGCAAATTGTGCAATATACTTTATTCTATTTTCTCTTAAAAACCTTATATATAAAATTTCTATAAAAATATATTTTATTACATTAAATTATATACATATTTATTTTATATTTTTTAACATAATGTTTAACATGCATATAAAAAATATAATAATAATTTAAAGTTCCTTATAAAAAGTTATGTAGAACCAACCTCATAAATTATAATAGAGCCAATAAAAAGGACGAAACTTTATTATTATTGTTATTGAAAAAATAGCAAAAAAAAACATAAAAAAAAATAAATATTTTTTATAATGATAAATACATAAATATATATTTGTCTGATATCAAAAAATAATATGGTATCTTGTTAAAGTCACGTGACATAACTTATAATCCAATTCAATAACATACCATTTAATGTAACTCTTCTAGAAGATTATTTTTTTTTACTCTTCTTCTGTTCGTTTTATTCAAATTCCTTTAAAAATTTCAATTTTCAAAATATATATTTCTGTACAACAATAAGATATTTATCTAAAAAGTAGGTGTTTTAATAAAAACACTATATGGTTTAAACTTTTGGTTGTTTTTATTTTGTGTATAGATACAATATTAAATGCCATGAAAGATCAAAGATAAAACTTTTGACCTAAGACAAATTTAATATTCATATGTATTTTAGATGTTGTTATAAATTTATATAAAAGTTTATATTTATATATTTTTATTCAGAGATTTTCTTGATTCATGTAGATAAATACAGCATTGGACAAAAAAAATATATATATTTAACAAAATTTAAATTCTGTTAGGTATATCATTAACTGCTAAAAATTCATTGGAAAATTATCTTTTTTCAACAATTTTTGTTTGTTTTTTAATGTCTTATTTGTGAACCACATTAAGCATTGTTTAATAATAATAATTTAATTTTTTTGATAATTTCTTTTGAAAGAGCTATAGGAAATATGTGCTATTGAATGTCTGCGACTACATTAGTGAAGCACTTATTTCCCTACGGAGAATAAATTTTTCCACTTATGAAAAACCGCTTGCCGTTGCCTAATGTCCTACAAACTTTCCATTAACAATTTTACTTTGAATATATTTTGTAGAATAATAGTATTTATTAAGATTTTTTTTGAACTCTTATTCTATTTAGAATCTCACGAATCATGATATAATATTTTCAATATTCCTAATGGTAGGTATATCAAGGTTAATATTCAAATCCTTTTTCTGTACACCATAAAGTTTATTTCAAGAATTATAGTTCATATTTAGCTTATTTTAAAACTAATTGGACGTATTCTTAATTCTTTACAAAGTTTTAAAAAATATTTTGTTCTCAACTGTACAAGTACTTAACTATTAAGGGTAAACTAAAAAAAAGGAAAAAAAATAACTTTATGGTTTTTTTCTATTGCTTTTTCGCAACTATTTAGTATTCTTGTCAAGTTCATAAAAACAATACTGAATATAAAATAGTTACAACACTCCTACAAAAATATATATTAATATATATATATATATATTTATAAAAAAAGAGATCAAAACCATTTAAAATTTGTAGAAAGAGTAATAATAAGAATGACTTTAGCGGGGGTAATAGAAGTTATATTTTTATACATACTAAGAAAGAATAAAAACAAAAATGGGATATAAATAAAAAAAAAAAAAAAAAAAATATCAAGTTCAAAGAAAAAAAAAACAATCGCAATCAAAAAATAAAATGAATTTAATTCATAATAAAAAGTTCTATAATATAAAAGTTTTTTTCTTTTTTTAAAAAGGGATGCATGAACATTGTGGACAATGTTCTGTAAAACAATATTATTAAAGTTGAAAGAAGGATTTAAAAAGTGAAATGGTATTTAATTTTTGTTCTAAATAAAACTTTTTCTTATATTGTAATTTGTTATATATAGAAAATTTCTATACAAAGATTAATTTTCACTTAAAATAATGAATTTTCTTTTATAATTTTATGTAAATCTTTTCTTCTTTTGGTTTATGATAGGTTCATTTACATAGAGATTAAAATATTGTATGTTTAGATTTAGTTCAAAAGAGAGAAAATTTTCAAAATTTAATTTGTAGAAAAGATGATAATATTAATTATTAAAACTTAATAAAGTTATATCTTACATATAGATAAATTTCTTTGAAAATTTAAAATAGATATAATACTATTGAAAAATTATATTAATTATTGTTAACACTTGTAAATTAAAAACAATCAATTAAATGATTTTAATATAACATAAAGTGTTTAAAGATTAATTTTATAATAAGGACGTTTTTGATATTTTATTAGTTAATCATATGTATTTATGATTTATGAATACAAATTAATTTATTAATTTAGATTTAATTTTGTAGTGTTTGATTAAAAAGTTTAATTATTAATAAAGGATATGATCCTTTAAAATTTTATAGGTTAGAATCATTTATTACCGACCTACTATATAGGGTTTGTTTTGACCTTTGTAGATTTTATCAACCTACAGATTTGAACAACCCACGAAATAATTTTTTTTACGTCATTGTTTTTAAATACAATAAATTTTGCAAAATTCAGTTATACATTATTTTTTAAGAATACGAAGTTTTGTTCTAATTTTATGGTCAAAGACATAACATAATGTTGGTTTTATTTTAAAATTTTTTTCAAATGAATTTTAAATTAATTGATTTACCTTTATTTATCGAGTTCTTTCATTTAAGCGGAAATGATGTTAGTACTAAATTGTTTAGGTGGGTTGTAAATTTAAAAAGATTTTTCACTTATCTTAAATTAAAATTTTAGAAAAACAAATGGAAACATTAATCTTCCGTTATAATAGATTTTTAATATCGAAAACTTGCCAATATTTATTGTGTGAGTAAGCAGATTAACTTATATTGTAATTTTAATGTTAAACGAGTTTTTATATTCTATTTTTAACTTCAGGGCTTAAAATTAAAGAAAATATTTAAAAATAATATGTAAAACAGGGTTTTTGAAAAATAAATTCAAAAAGTTTTTTGGTTTCTTTGGTATTTAGATAAAATCTTGAAAACATATTGCAGTTGTTTGTTATTACAAATCAGAGTTACTGTATTCATTTGGATATCTGATCGGAGTTTCAAAAAGACGCTTTTTCCTTAAAAATATTTAATTGGTTTTTCATATTAAAAACAATAGGTCAATAAATTATAAGAACCTTATTATAAATATAATAAATTTTTATATAACATAAAAAATTTTTAGTATAATAAACTTGCCAAAAAGTATGGGAAAAGTATACTTACATAATTTGCTTTAAAACAATTATAATTTCATATTCTATTAAAATTTGATAAAAACATTTGTTGTTTAATTTCCGAATGCTTGTTTCTTAGGATCGAAATAAAAGGTTTAATTTATTCTTTTCACAATTAAAATAATAGGTTTAAAGAGCTAAATAGGTATTAAATAGGGAAATGATAAAAGCTCGTCAAAATATTATTTAAGAACATTAAATTTTTATTTATTCATCTTTTTTAAAAATAAGCATATTCATTAAATCATGCATTTTGGAGATTTACGTGATCAACTTCGTCCATATAGTTTCTAGATGCTTGGCTTCAATTCCTATTTTTCGAATCTACAACCCTTAATATATATTTAAACCAATTTTTTTTAAAAGATTTTTTTTTCGATAATAAAAGAATACTATTTGAAAAGAACTTTTTTTTTGTTTTATAAACCACTTTTGCAAACAACCATACAATAACAAAATAAAAAAAACTTATTTAAAAAAAGAAAGGAAACTGTTAAGGGAAAGAAAAAATATTGATGACAAACGACGTGTATAGATTATAATTTACTTGACAACCAATCCAAATAAAATTTATTTTTAATAATAACTTTTGAATTTTTTCTCCAATATATATATTGGTAATTTCGCTTAAAATATTTCTCCCCCCTTATATTTTGCCTTTAGGAAAAAAAAATCAGGTAAATATGAAAATTAAAAAATTTCAATCACGATTTTTTACCTTAATTTTTTTCGTAAAACAAATAAAAAAGAGGACAAAAATAAAAAAAAATAAATTTTTTTCCCTATATCCTTAATTTAATTTCTTCGGAAAATGGTGGGTTGGTTTTTTATTATTAAATTTGTTTAGTAACACAACTTCTCAAAAAAATCTAAATAACTTCTTTAAACTTAAATTATTTTATAATTTTTTATTTTTTTTTCAAAAGGAGTACAACAGTGGAGGTCTATTAAAAAAAAAAACACAAAGCCTGTACTACTTTATTATTACTTTTTTTTATCTTTCTTTGTTTTTCTTTTAAAAATGTTAAGAGTAAAAGAAATAAAATTTTATTTTGATTTTTTTAAAATTTTTCAAAATTAAAATAATAGCGTACAAAAATGAATAGAAATCGGCTTAAAAAAAGGTCAAAACTTCAAAGAGCTGTTGGAGCAAATGCAAAAAAAGAAAAAGTAAAAAATCTTTGTATTTTTGTTCATATATACATACTTAAAACTTTTCTTTTTTTTCTTTCATTTTCAAATGGGGCTTATAATGTGTTCAGAATGTTTTTGATAACTTTTTAAACTTTCAAGTTTATATTTATTTTCAGTTTATTTTTTTTTTTATGCTACTGTTATAATTTGTTGTCAGTTGTTGTTATACTTTTCTATTTTTATGATTAACTTACGCTTGTTTTTAAAAAATAAAATATTGTATTATTATTATGAAAGAAAAAAAAATATCACCTATATTATATACTATACATCTTATAAACACATTCCCAGGTTTTTGTACTGTGAGCACAAAAAAAAACTTAAGTTTGAATCTTTTGAAACCCTTGTCAGGTACCCATTGTACTATGTACAATTTTTATATGTTTATTATTAATATACATATACATATATATATTTAAAATATGCCCTGGTGTTACTGAACAGTTTTGTACATATAAGATACATATGGATATTAAAATATGAGTGAAAGCAACAGAAGTAACAGTTCGTTTTATTTTTTAAGGTAAAGTAAATAAGTACTTTACTCTTTTTAAGGTAAAGAAACTTAACAACAACAGCAACATGAATAAAGATTACTACTACTACTCCTACTGTTATGCTGGTTTTTACAAAAGAAAGAGAAGAAATCCTTATTGTAGTCTTACGTTCAGGTTTTTTTTATTTATTATCCAGAAAGGATGTTCTATATGTTAATTAAAGTGACCATTTGATTTATATATAAAGTTAAATTTTAGAATAAATTTTTTGTTCTATAAATTAAAGAAGTTATGATTTCTCAAGAAATCGAATTGGTAGAGATAAAATTAAATTATTATTACATATGTCCTAGGTAAAGTCAAGTTCATTAGATTTCAATATAGGTGTTTTTTTGGAAAAAAAAAAATCTAAACGTAAGACTACAATAAGGATTTCTTTTATTTCTTTTGTAAAAACCAGCATAATAGTAGAAATAGTAGTAGTAGTCTTTATTCAACGTTACACCTTCGACAACCTTAATAATGTTCGAAAAATAATCGATATTAAAAATAAGGTAATCTTGGGACTTCACTACTCCTTATGTTCATGTAATGTGATGATAGATCATCTTGAGCCTTGTGTATAGACCTATCTTAGGTAATTATAACTATTTAAATAGTTGTAATAAGTTATGAGATATTTACCAACATTTAGCACTTACCTCGAATATTTTCAGTGGGCCAATCGAGACCCTCAGAAATAAATTCCAAATTTGAAAGCAAAAAAGCTTGATGACAATTTAGAACTTAAATCTCACACTGATCTATTTTAGTTAAACTCATAATAAAAATATATAGACCTGAATATTAAATGTGTGTTTCATTCCAAACAGTTCTGATTCGTTTTCATAGGGTGTTTTATTTTATATTCGAAATCATATGATCAGTTTAAAAGTTGAATATAGTATTTTTATTTTGTTTATTTTATAAATATATTTAATAAATATACGCATATACTGATATATGTAACATATAATGTGCACATATTTTAATATGAGATAAATGTTGCATTATAAAAGAAATTTAAAACAGCATGAAACTTGTTGACATTTTACCTTTTTGCCTAGATTTTCTCTAATTTTTTTGAATTTTTCTTCAATTTTTTTGTATGTATAGAAATATAAACAATTATGTACGTATGAATATAATATAATGTGTAGATATTTGTTTTATACTAATAATATACATACATTATTTATATTGTTTTGTTTAGAAAACCTCAAAATTTAATTTTTTATATAAATATAATTTTTTTTTTAATATTGTTAAAGAATTGAAGAAGAAAATTTTAAAAAACAATAGTTAGAGTGTAAAATTGTGCAAAGTTCAATATAAATATATTAGCCTATAAATAAATTTTGATCGTTTCCTTTGATTTCTAAGATGCTTGATATAACAAAATTAGATTTGAAAACTTAGTTGAAATATTTTTAATCTTATTTAAAATAGTGCCGTTTTCTAGCTTAAAATTCGAAACATTTTTGGAGACAGAATTATTATCATACATGAAAATAGAAAGTATTCTCTAATTTATAAACTTAAATAATTTCTGATATGACCGGTGTTTGAAACGATAATTCTATTTAGACTAAACATGATTGCATATTTTTAGGCATAATTAATTTTTCATTTGTCTTAAACGTATTTTTAAATTTCCTGTTTTTTTGATGAAGGTTTTGTTGCATCTTAAATTAAAATAGACTTTCAATAAGAAAATAAAACCTTTGTCTATAATAAAATCTTTGTCTATTTGTCTAAGAAAATAAAACTTTTCTATATAGGCTAAAATATGAGTCAAACCAACAGTACCACTAGCATAAGTAATATGTATTTAATGTTGAAAAACATAGTTATTTTTTTTTAAATATTACTTAATTAATAAAATAATATTTAAGATTTTTCAATAAATTAATAATTTCGAATATCTTTTTTCTTTTAATTGTTGCAGTATTGGAATGTAGGATCCATTAAAGAAATTTTTAATATATTTTTTCTATCAAGTAATTTTTTTTTTTTGAAATATGCAAGAATTTATTCAAATGAAAAAAAAATATTCCTTTTTTTTTTCTGAAAAATATTTTTACATTTTTGGAATGTAAATAATTAATTTATTTAAAAATATAGAGATTCTTCAAAAAATATATTTTTTATGGACTCGATATTGTTTTTTATGTATATTTTAAGTAAATAAACAAATATTTTTAATTATTTATATTCTGGTTTGTAATTTATTACAATTTAGCATGGTTTTCTACTATATTGACTAAAAATTTTGTGTATTTTAAATATGAGTTAAAAACTAAATTATTTATATTTTTTTTAAAACAACTGCACATTTGACATTTAATGAATTATGACTAGCCCACATAGGATAAACGATCTTGTGGAATAATTTTTGAAAATCAATGAATTATGACCTAGATATTTATCGAATTATGATCTTAAGATTTTTCCAACGCAATCAGAACGAATATTTGTGTGGGATTTTGAAATGTGTTTTTAATATATTTAAGAGAAATTTCCTTTGTTTACATTACTACAGAAATCTATGAGCTGTTACAGGTTTATTATAAAACTAAATCTAAACTAAATACGCAAAGTTATAATATACGAGTACAACGACTTAAAAAACTGTTACCATTAGTATAACAACAGCTTTTACCCTTTTACCAAATATATAATCTATTAGTAATAGTAATTCATAATATTTTTGTGTCCAATGGGCAATTTAATATATTATTAAAAAAAAAAAGAATTTAAAAACTCTGATTTACTCTGATTTACCAAATTCTCTGTAATAAAATAAATTTTTTGAATTATTAAAAAAACTGAAAAATAAACATTGGAATTTCTGAAAAAAAAAAATTAAATACATATATTTATTTTTTCTTTTACCAAAGGTTTCTTAAATATTTAACAAATATTAATATAAAGCATTTTTCGGAATTTTACAAAAAAAAGAAAAAGAAATAATATTAAATAAACTATTAAAATATGTATATATTGAAAATACTTGTGGGTTAATAAATAAAATTCTTTAAATTAAAAAATCTTTGGTATATAAGTTTGAGATGTTAGAATTTGTATATATGAACGAAGAGTATAACTAATAATAATATTCGAATTAATATACTGATGATATTAGCCCTTAAAAAAATTTCGAAAGAGATAACTCATTTCATTAAAAATGAAAAAAATAAAAAAATTTAAAAGAAATAATTCGTTTTTGACTACTTGTAGGTCATTTTAACATTTATAAAAAAATTGACTCTTGACTTTAGGAAAACCGTATCTGAAGTAAATAAGAAAATCGAGTAGTTTCCTTTTAATTTCACTAAAATTTTTTAATTTTTGGAAATACAATTTATTTCGCCTATGACATGCAGATTTCTTAAGTGCTTGTACTTGCCTGTACGATAAATAAGATTAAATATTCAAACCTCATATTTTGTAAAACTTATTGAAGCCACTTAAGAATTTAATTATGGGATTGAATATACTATTAGCAAAAAATGGCAACTTATCCGTAGATCCACTGAATGGCCTATTAAATTGTTGAATAAAACAATAATTGAGGAACGCTGGATTGATAGAGCATTTTTTTAATTTATTAAAGTATATCTTTGTTTTGTATGATTTTAAATTAAATTTTCTATCCGAAATGTAAAAAAAGACCTTTAGCAAAAGAACGCTCTCTTAAATAAAAGGTAATTACTACATAGTCTTAATTAATAGATGCTTCGAAACTACAAGGAAATCATAATCATAATATACAATTCTTTGACTACCAAAATTGTTACAAAGTTTTTTCGCAAATAATCTTTTCAACGTACTTTTTTCTAAGTTTGAAATTATATAAGAATTTCTGATCAGTGATAGCTTTATTTTATAATTCCATATTAAATAAAGCAAAATATTATTTATTTCCTCAATTTAATAATATAAAAATATTTAAAATTAGGTAATTCAAAATTTTTCCACAAACATCAATGAACATCAAATAATATTATTTAATAGTAAATCATATTAAAAATATAAATATAAAGGCACGTGTATATGCATAAATTATTATTTACCTGAGAATTTATACAAAAATATTTATTTTTGAATAAATATATTTATTATTTATATAAAATCTGTACTTTTATTTAAATTGTATATACATATATACATATAAATAATATATATTTTCTTTTCGTCATTTTTCTTTTTATCTTGGAAACTTTATTTTCAATTTGTTTCACATCTATCACCTTTTTTTTTATATAAGAAAAAATCAAAACAAAATTCTCATAAATTTTAATAAATTTTTCCACATTGACTTTCAACAAGTTTTTGTTTTTGTTTTTTAGGGGGCAAGCAAATCACTAATAAATTTTCCATTTTCTGGTTCTATAAATTTGAATGTAATATATACTATCTTTTTTGTTTTTTAGTCCCTTTTTTCAATTCTTTTTTTTTTTGTATTATTTTTGCTCCTTCTTTAGACTTCATTCCATGTCTTCTTTTTTTGTCTACATTTTTACGCCATTGACTAACTTTTAAACAAATCAATGAAAGAATGAATAAAACAAAAAAAAAAAGACAAAGTTCCTCCACCTCCATCCACCCACTTAACAAATAATAAAATGAAGCAAAAAAGAAAAAGAAAAACTATGACAGTATCTTTCACAATATTAATAACAGTTATTACATCTTAAAAACTTTTCGTTTATTTTTTTAATAGTATATTTTTATATTTAGGCTAACAGTTTTTAAACGTCTGTTTATTCAGTCATATTTGGATTTTAAAAAAGTTCAAATATATGTATACAAAATAAGTTGATCACCTTGCACTTCATCTTCCATTTTTTTTAAAAATTATCAAATAAACAAATAATTATTAATAAGGTTGTTGTATTTCTTGTAATAATTTTATTAAGTCTGCTATATTTTATATTAATAAATTATAGTTACAATATTAATACAACCTTCGATTTCTAAGGCCATTTTAGTATACATATTTTACATCTTGTAATAATATACATAAAAATAATATTTATTTCTGATATTTAAAAATATTGCATAAATTTAGGCAATTTATATAAAAGAAATATTTTAAAACTAGTAAAATATTTCTATAACTATTTGAAAATTTAACCTTTTAACATTTTTTGCTCTGGTTAAAGTGGATAACTAACTATCTAGTTATCTTCTTTGAGTATACTGTTAACTTATTTTAACTTCATTTAAGAAGGCAAAATGAAGACAAAAAAAAACGAAATAAAATAGAAATATTTATTTTTTTTATTTCCTTTTTTTTTGTTGATTTTCAATTGAAATTTGGGTCAGAACTCAGAAATATTTTTGTATATTTGTTTTTATATACATACTTATTTGTATTTTGTCATTTTTTTATTTTGTAAATCCCAATTGGAATCTTAGCGGAGAGGGGGAAAAATCAATTCAAATTTAGAATAACATCATATTATATGGTTCGTATATTTTTTAAAATAATAATAAATAATATGTTTTTAATGTTAAAAAATATTTACAAATCGCTGAGAGGGAAACGAAAAACGCAAAGCAAAAAAAAAACAACTAGGTGAAGGGAAGAGAAATCTTTTTCTTTGATTGTAGTGTATAAATTAGAGTGTTTTTTATTTAATAGATTTATTCTATGCTGTAAAAAAATATGATATATATAAAAAATAATGTTATATAATAAATCAAAGTTTATAATATTGTTTTTAGAATATTTTATTAATTGAAAAACCTTTGATAGTGAAAAAATAAGGAAATTGAATAAAATTTAAATAAATTTGTAATGCTTGGGATAATCGGTTATATTTTAGTTGTTGATTTTATGATTAATACCTCATTTCAATATATTAAATTAAATATGGTATTTTAACTAATAGATGTTTTTCTAAAAAAGCAAAGAGGACTCTTTGTTATCTTATAGAATATTTTGGAAGGAAAGGTATTTTTTGATTTCAACCCTATGAGAAGAAATTGTATTAGGTATTATAATATTTAACAGGGGGATTTAAAAATATTTTTTGTAATAGATTATAGTTATTGAAATAATAGGAAACATTTGTATTAAAAATTTAATTTTATTAAAACAATTATTTCAACTATTATTAATTTTCATTCAGAATAATTACAATAGCTTTTCAAATATTTACTAATTTTAGAAATATTAAATAAGAAGCTTTATTGTACATAACGACTGAAATTGTCTTAAAGACGACATTTTTATTTTTGTTTGATAATACTTTTCGATAATTAGTATAAATAAGTTCTAATTTAATTGGAAAGGCGAAGTCCTTCAGTTGCCAGTGCTATAACTTATATACCATCAATTGTATTAGTGACTAAACAGTTTTTAAATAAATAAATAAATACATTTGTTGTCTAAATGTTTGTTTCTGATCTTCTTTCCTGGGCATAATAGTTTCATTGTACTTTTTAATAATACCATTAAATTTTGTCTTGAAAAAACCTTGTAATATATTGGAAAATGACTAAAAAATTTATGTATTTTGAATTTATAAGAGGATTTGTTTAAATTTGTTACTATAAAACAAAAATATATCTTAATATTAACGTACATGTCAAATAAATCATATAGTTTAATGACCTTGTAAGTTAGAATATTGTTCAGGAGTATAATACAGAAAAATTAATTACATTTTAATTGAGAATGCGAAATTATTTGTATCTGTTTTTATTTATTTATCAATAATGATTGGTAATTCAGATCTTCCTACTAATTTCTAATATCTCTCATGAAAACTATTAAATATTTCTGTTTAATTGGCCATTGTCTTTATAATTCCAATAGTTATATTTATATACATTCGAAATCTTCAATTATTTCATTAAAGCGTTCAAATTTTAAAGCCACTTATTTTTTTACAAAAGGTTTAAATAAAATAAAAAAATTTATTTGTTTTTATCTATTAACTTTAAATTGAAAAGTAATTATGAAATTGGCATGTGCTTACATTTAGAGGAAATACTTTTTAAGAACACTAGGAATTCCAATGCACAAAATTTTCTAAATATAAAAAAAGCACAAAATATTAAAAAACGGAAATTATTTTTAAACTTTTTTATTTATAAAAAATAATAAAATATTCAAAACAAAAAAAAAAAATTAGTTTTTGTCTGCTTTCTTTATAAATTTTTTCTTTATTTTAAAAGTAAAAAGGGCAAAATTTGTATAAAGCAAAGCAAATATATAAAAAATAATATAATAAAAAAATTCATCTTTGCCATTTGTAATTTAAAAAAATAGAAAAGTTTTTTTTTTTCTTTAAAACAACAGTAAAAGATTTTTTTTTTGGTGCTTTTTGTCTCTTTGTTTTTTTAATTTTTTATATTAAATATAAAATTTTCTTATGAATTTTCCTACTTTTTTTGGAATTTATTTAGCTGGTAATAATAAAACGGAAAAAAACTTTTTTCTATATTCTTTGTGTCGTTTTTTTTTAATTTTTAACTCTATAATAAAATAAAATATTTTTATAAAATAAATTTTTATGAATTTTCATTTTTTAAAATAAAACTTGCTAAATAAAATTGCTTTGTGTTTTTTTTTAAATAAAAATAAAAATACTTGAGAGTTTATTCTATTAATTTTCATACCTTACTTTATCTAATAACTAAATTTTCTATGTATAATTCACTTTGTTTTAGTAACTGAATATTCTTTCAATTACACTTTTAAATTTCTAAATAAAAAATTTTAAATTTTCATACATCTCAAACTTTTAATGCTTTTGTAATCTTAAGCATGATCATATAATATTGAATTATTAAGTTAAGGATAAAGATAATGTTTTACGACTATGTTAGATTCTATGACCATAAATTTTTCATAATTTTTGTATACCAGCACCACTCCACAAATAATACTTCCATGTATAATAATTTTCGAACTGCATCACTTAAGTATCTCGTTATTCGTTATTAAATTTTAACTCAATACCAAAATCCCATCATTTAAAACTAAAAGTAAATCCAACTGTTTTACATTAATATACTCTAAATGCTTCATTCAATTATCAATTTATTTAAGTTTAAAATTCCAGCATCTTAAAGCTTAAAAATTTAATAAAAAAAAAAAAACCTTTTTTAAAATAATTTACGCTATTTAAAAGTAAAAAAAAAATCCTATGTAATTATATTAATTAAGTGACTGTTAAATTCGTTTATTTTTTAATTTGATTAAACTACAGAAAAAAAAATAACAAAACAAAAAGACCAAGTAAATTTTAAATAATCTTTAATTTTATTTTTCTTTATATAAAATCTCAATTTCCCACACTATTAAATTCTATAAGGATTTGAAAATAAAAAAAAAAATTAAAAACAAAACGGAAATGTAATTATAAAAATGAAAATAAAAGAAAATTAAAATCAAGGCCAAACAATTAGAAGATATTTATTTAGTTTGTAAGCTGTTAAAGAATTTTATCTAATTGAATAGTGCGATATTAGACAATAGAAGTGGTTTTTTTTGTATTATTATGGACATTGCATTAAGGACAAATGTATTAAAACTTGCGTTCTGTATACATTAAAATGACGAAAACTTGCGTTCTATACATGTTGGAATGATCTGCTCTAAGCTCTTGAACCTCCAAGTATTATTCAATAAATATATTAGTGGAAAGTTGCATCTTCACATTCTGGTAGAATAATCGTAAAAATTGAAATATCTCATATCATTATTTGAAAAGTCTTTTCTGATTTTATCTGTCGTCTTATCTGTCAAGTTTTGTCTATTAAAGTTTTATCAACTATCATATGTTGTTGGATTGTAATTAATTTCAAAACAATTTTTAATTTTCTTTAGTTGAACTCACAGATACACAAATTAATCTCAGATAAAATAATCGAATATTTGTCATTATAACCTATATTTTAAATGTAACATCATTATAATTCATAAAAAAATAGAATTGTATCGATTACAATTTAGAAAGTTTTTCATATGTTTAAGGCTTAGTACTGTCTGAAGTAGTAATTAGATGCAAATTAAATATATGTATTATAAAAATAACTAAAAAACTAGCGTCAAGTAACTAATTTAAGAAGTATTTTATTATAAACTAAGAGTAAGCATAACAGTACCTAATATCTATAATAAAATTTATAAAATTAATTAAGAAAAATCTAAACACATTACAAATGAAATTTTTCTTTTCGAATACAAATTAGATCAAAAGATTAACTACAAAATTGGTTTCTAATATTGTTTTTTAATATGACAAATTTTTTAATGTTCTTTTATTTTACGTCATGTTATATGATCTTAAAAAAAAAATTTATTTTATTTATTTTTATTTTTAAATTTTAGGATACAAAAGGAAAAAAGTCATGATTTAAAAAACTTATACATATATATTATGTATGTATTATGTATTTATTATGTATATATACGTTCATTGTTTTATAACCTTTAAAATTTTCACATAATATTTTTTTTTTTTATTTTCAAAAAAAGGACGATTTTGAAAGCCACACTTCTTTTTTTTGATTTTAAAGAGATATAAAATTCCAATATATTTTTTTATAGTATTAAAATATATATATATCTATATAATATATACTTCATGTGATTAAATACAATCTGTGACAACTTATTAAAGTCACGCAAAATATTAGAGTATAGAGTAATCAGCGATAGTATGTATAAGTTTTTGTTATAGTTATGTTTACTTTTAGATCCCGCGTCCGTTTTTGCTCAAAATTTTCATGAACATGTTGAACTTAAGATTGCACTTTAGAGAGTTATTTAATCCGTTTAATGATCGCGACACATCACTGTATATGTATTTATTTGTATCCTAGCAATGTTCAGCAAAATTGGAACAATTAATATTATATAGGTTAGCGTTTTTTTAAATAGGAAATCTTTTTCAGCCTTTAAAATTAAATACACAAAGGTCTAGTAAGTTAATAAAATGTTTGTGTCATACAAAGGCTCTAAATATTCAAATTCGTAACGCTATTTGTGCGAGATATTTAAAATTGTTGCTCTTTTCACTTTATAGTACTATAAAATGCATTTTATTTTAAAATTGAAAATAAAACGACCTCCATCATGGGTACTTATTTCTAAAAGTTGATTCTAATTTGATTTTGATTTAATCTTTCATTTTTGTTTTAGACATTTTGGAATTGTTTTGATGCAAAAAAAAACAAAACATAATAAAAAAGAAATTCAAGCGATAGGGGTAGACCTTTTTTTTTTGAAAAAATATCAGAGACAAAAAAATAAATTTTATTATTGTAATTTCCTTTACAAATTTTAATCTCAGTCTAACAAGTTGAATAAAAGTAAAAAAAAATTAATCAAAAATTCAGTTATTTTTATCTTGAATTATTGTATTTATTTAGTTTTATATTATTACTGTTTTATGTTATATATTATTAATTTTTTCACAAATTTATTTTTCTCTTTGATTTGATTACAATTTCTTTAAATCAATTTTTTGTTATTTTCCTTTAATTTAAAGCAAATTTACTCCTAAAAATATTGTGTAACCATCTTTTAGATTTTGGCTGAAATAGCAAATTTTGACGTTAGTATCTGTAAGAATTGAAATCTGGAATTTGATTTTCCTCTTCTTATTCTATATTTTCTGTTTACAGTAAAATATAACTTTTATATTTATCTTTGGTTATATTTGGTTATTTTTGACTTATTAATTACTAGAAAGCATTATGATTCATAAATGATTGAATTCCAAAGTTTTGTGGTCCATTGACATTAATGCTATACTTTATACATATTATTTATATATTGGCTTGTTAAACAATGCTTTAATGCATGCAGAGGTTCTACAAATGTAGGTACACCGACAGTTAAAGTAAGTTATCCTTATTAATATTCAAAGGGTTTTTTAAAGATTTCGTATATCATTCAAGTGATTTGTGATTTTTGTAGACTAGTTTAACTTATATAATAATTACAATTTAAAGATTATAATAGTATATTAATCCTGTATTTAATATAACTTCAAAAACAAAAAAAGTGGAGAATATACCGATTTGGAATATCTTTCAAAGTAATAAATAAATATAACAATAATGATAAATATAAATACATAATAAATATAAATTGACAGATGAACATGAAATGAAAACAATGCTTTTAACTTCATTTTCATTGGAATTAATTTTCTTAAGGCTATTAAGGTGAAACAAAATAAGTATATAATTTACATGTAGTTGACAATTTGATATTAATGTTTTGCTACTGGTATTAATATATTTTTCGGTATACTAATAGAAATATTAAATTTCTTGATAATTAAAAATTGATTTGTTTAGGCATGCTTTTAGGCGCATAAATAAGATATTAACATATTTTTGTTTTTGAATTAATTTCCTTCCTTTTGATTAATAGAACGCTTTTTTTTATTTTTATTTTGCTTATTTTTGTATGTTTGTTTTAAAAGTAGATGTTCCCAGGCGGGTATAATCATAGTGAAAATTAATATTATTTTATTTCATAATAAGATATATTTATTTTATACTTTCTGCAATATTATTTTTATATTAAAAACGGATTTAAAATTTTGTGCTTATAGTTTCGAAATTATAAACAAATAAAATTTTATAATTTTCTAAATACTTTTGCAATGTCCAAATAGTAGATAGATATTTTTAATATCGTATATACATACAAATTTTGTATTAATTTTGTTACTTTTCGCTTTTATTTTTAAGAATTATAAATTGTTTACATGTTACATTCTTAGAAGAAGTATTAGGCATGACATAGATTAATTTGTAATTATCGAAATTTTAATAAAAAGTTAGCTTGGTTCCAATCAAAGTTACTAGAAATTATAGTTTATTATAATCCCTGCAAAAATATTATAAATTAAATACCTAAATGAAAACAATTATTTGCCTTTCTTTTCATAAATTTTTATAGATATATGTATAAATTAAAATATATCCTTAGATATGTTGTATTTCTTAATAATTTTAAATATTAAGAAATAAAGTCCTTTTCCGGTGTTCGTTTCTTCCTGTTTTTATATTAAATTTTTATATAAATATTTTATTATTTCCTTGAAAATCATGTTAAGGGATGAAAAGGACATTAAAAAAACACTAAATATTTAAAATGTGCTAGTCTTTTATTTTATGTGTTTACCTTTGACCGGTCTTGTCCATTTACAAAAAAAAAAAATTTTTTTTTCTTATTTTTGTAATAAAATGACTGATTGTTAGTCGTAAATTTTGATCTTAGCTTCCTTAAATTATAACAGGTTTAAGAAAATTCATTCGATTTAAAAAAACTCGCGTTACTATTTAAATAAGGTTGAAAAAAATTTCAAAAATCAAAATAAAATTGCAAAAAAAATCTAAGAATAATAAATTCGATGAGTATGATTCTCTTACGACCCGTATTGACCAATGTTATTAAAGAAACGAAAGACATAGAAATTGACAAAATAAATTTTTATTAAAGAATTCTAAATTTAACATAAAAAAAAATGTATAAAATAAAATTTAATAAAATAAAAAAAACTTTTATAACTGGAAAAATTTATTGAATTTTAAATTCTTGGGTTATTAATTTCACCAATTGTATTTTATTTGGTTGTTCCGTCACTCTAATAACAATCATTTAATGATCCGTATAATAATTTAATTATTTTATTCAACTTTTTGTGGTCTAAAATATTATTGAAGTTTTGTGTGTTTTTAGTTGTTTGTTTTTTTTTTTTATTTTCTTGACCATAAAACAAAACACCTTAAAAATATATTAAAATATAATTGAAAAAATAAATGGAAGAAAGTTCGGACGACTGATTTAAATCATAAAATTTATAGTGCTTTAATAATACTAATATAATTTTTTGTTTTAGTTTAAAAAACAAATATTTAATTCTTTGTTAAATTAAAAAAAACATTTAATCTTAATTATTACTTCAGGGGCTTCAGTAATGTGGTGAGAATTTAGCTTTTTAACGTAGAGAGTGCGTGTTCGATTTTAAAACAACGGACAGCAAGTCCTTGTGGCCCGTTGATTTTATCTTCAAAATCAAAAAAATAACAATTCTTAATTTTCTAAATTTGTTTAATAAAATATTGCATACAACTACGGTATTGCTTAAAGCACCGAATATCTGTGTATATATTTATTTCTAATAAAATATATAAGAACTTTTTATTTCTGTGCTATTGCAATACTCTTGACAAGAGACTCATATCTATAACCAAAATCATATTGATAGAAAAACTTGTAGGTTTTGTAAAAAAAGGTTTGTAAAGAGCAGACTAAAATAAATGTTTGGTTAAATTATCTAAAGGCGACTCAAAAGCTCCTCACGTAAAGAAAAAATTGAGTTAAAATAAGAAAAGCAACATGAAATAATTTTTTTTAAAAAATAAGGTACCCTTTTAGTAATTGTATAACTGGCAATTATATCAGTGATCGGTTTTAAAAATATAATTGTCTTTTATTTGATTGAACACATAAATGTTTTTTATTTAGCTTTAATGCGGTGTCAGTGATTAGTTTTGTTTTGCATTTGCTTATCCTTATATAAATCAATTTTACACTTAAATAATATATAACATTAGTCCTTACATGTTGAAAGAAGTTTATTGCTTCATTAAAGCTTCCAATAGTATTATAATTTTGAATACCTACCTACGTAGTTTATATAAAAAATTTTAAAGTTTAAATAAAAATAACTTTTTAATAACATTTGTTAACAAATGTAAAAAAAATTAACAAGTGAGGGAAAAAAACCAAGGGTTTTTAAAAAGCACATTTTCAAAATTATATACGGTTTCTTACTGAGTATTTTATCATTTATTTTTATAAAAATATATATTATGATAATATTATAATTTTGTTATTTCATTAATAATTAATTATATGACTAATAGTGAAATACTTAGAATACAACCCCAATGCATTCAAGAAAACCTGTTAATAAGTGCAAAATATAATGTTCGAGCTTCAATGTTAACGTTTAATTTTGGAAAAACTTACACTGGTGAATAAGTTACTGTTTTATAAGAACATAAAAGTTTTAATTTTGAAGACCTAGTAGCCCTTCAATGGGGAAGGTTCCAAATTTTTGCTTAGCACACTTATGATGGATCTGCTTACCCCCCCCTCCTGTGTTCACCCTTCCATTTTGTTCCGGTTCTAGGAAATCAATTTTGAACTCCAACATAATTTGGAATTTTACCTAGAATATTATTATCTAACCAAAAATGGTTAAGACTAAGAAACAATTTCTTCAATTTAAAGAGACCCTTTCAAATTTACGAAAAACCTTTAACGTATGTTGAAATATAATGCTGCAGCTGTAAATTTTGCATATTTGTAAAAAAAAATTTGAACAGGTGTTAAAGTTACAGGTGGTTGAAAATAGCAAAATTTCAATTTTCGAGCCCTTATAGCTCCTAAACAGGGGCGTGACAAAAAAATTTTGTTAACCAACTCCTATTAATTTTGGAGGACCTAACTTCTCCCAAAATATCAAGAGCCTAGGTTGAACCGTTTAGAAGATATATGGGGCCAAAAATTTATCAAAAGTTGAGTTTAGCTTAATGATAAATTTTAGTACCGTATGGTAACCCTTTACATTTTAGCCTTATATTTTTGTGAAGCTTATAAAACCAGCTATCTTTTGCCGTTTTCAGATTGAAAATACACTTAACAAAACTCTTGTTATAATAATTTAAAAATAGGGCTTTTTCCAACTTTGGGGGGCTGTAGCTCCGTAACGGGTGGGGCTACAGAAAAAAATTCTTCTACGAAATTATTTTGTTTGTAATATCTAACCGTGGTTAAAATTTCTTTACTCTATTTCAAACGGTGTAAAAGTTTTTGTAAACATACGGACGGACGGACGGACGGACAAAGTCAAAATTAAGAAAAACCTTTGATACTTATTGAAACTTTCGTTTTGGAGCTTTCAATTTTGTATACAAATAAAAAAAAATTTTGACAGGTATTCAAGTTATACATGTTTAAAAGCTAAATTTTTAGCAAAATTTAAATTTTCGACCCCTTACAGCTCCTAAAGAGGGGGCGTGACAAAAAAATTTTGTTAACTGACTCTTACTTATTTTAAGGATCTAACTTCTCCCAAAATTTCAAGTTTCTTGATTTAGCCATTCCGAAGTTATGAGGGACCAAAAATTTTGTAAAACTTAGTTTTGAATAACGGTAAATTTTAGTACCGTATGGTAACCCTATACAATTGGCTTTTAAAAACTTACAAAGCTTATAAAAACAGCTGTCTGTTACCGTTTTCAGGTTGGAGATATATCTTATAGAACTCTAATTATAACTGTTTAAATATGGGGCTTTTTTCGACTTTGTGGCTGTAGGGGCTGTAGCTCCGTAACGGGGGGGGGGGGGGGGGCTTTTAAAAGTTTTAACATTAAATTATTTTTATTGCAATACCTACCTATTCCTGATATTTTTTTGTCAATCGTAGGTAAAAAGGGACGGACAGAGTGAAGCTATATAGGCACATTTTTACAAAATTTTTTGAAAATGTGCTAAAAATGAATCCTTGATAATATTTGCATAAGAATATATTAATTTATATCTAATACACAAACCTCTTCGAATTGTTGCATTACAGAAAAATAATTCAAGTCGAACAATATACATTTATTACTACTGTTAAGTTTTAAAATACAGAGTTAAAGAGAGTACTTAAAAGTTGAGATGTGATTGAGTGAAAATACTAAGTAAGAGTAATAAAAGTCAAATGAGTTATTGAAGTCATGTTTAAAAGAAAGCTTATTCTTCGTTTAGTTGGTTGGTAGTAATTCGTGGAGTGATATATTTTTTTTTTTTTATTATTATTATTTAATTGTCTTCAATGTGTCATAAATTAATTAATTATTATTTAATTAAATATTATGTTTAAGCGTATTTATGAACATACAGTATGTAAATATTAATGTTTAAAAATTTTATATATGATTATATTTTGTATAAAAATTTTCAAATTAAATGACGTTAAAAATTATTTGACAGCAATCTCTCTTTCTCTCTCCTTGTTTATAGTATTGTGGTGAGTAGCAGGGATGAAAAATGAGTAAAGTGAACTGTATTAAAATTATAATAAAAATTGTACTAAATTGGGAATAATTGTACTGAAATTTGTTTATTATGTATCTACATAACACAACAATTAAACTACATTGAAAAGGACTGGTTTTAATAAAAAAATAAAACATTAATAAAACAGAAATAAATATAATATTAAAAAGCAAAAATCACATAATTCTTATCTTTAAACATTCAGAAACTAATAATTCGTCTGTCTCTATAGCATCATTTTGTAAATTTTTTTTAATCAAACTTTCCCCACCTTAAAGCTATCGCAATGGTAAGTTTTTTATTAAATCCTTGCTTGTCTATTTCTGCATTTTGTTTTCACTAAATATTGATTTAAAAAAATATTCTCTCAATATTTGCAGAGGAATGTGGTTTTGACAATAAAGCTTGAGCTAAGCGATATATATTTCTAAACATATTTATGTTTAAACTTTATTGATTCAGTTAATTTTTTATTAGAAAAACTTCGGTCCAAGGTTTTATATATTACTATATTTTATATTGTCGAAAAAATGCGTATTGGAGTGTATTGAATTTAGGCTCGAGTGTACTACTGTATTTTCTGTAGTAAATTGTATTGAAAAAAGTACAATTGTATCGAAGATTTCATCACTGGTGAGTAGTGATTAACTAAATATGAGTATAAATAAATGAGTTAAAGTCATGTTTGAAAAAAAGCTTAGATCTTGTTTGAATTTTATCCTGTATGGTTGGTTGTCATTTGTGAAGAAAGTATTATTTGTAAATTGTGTTTAAAATTGTTTATTAGATGAATTGGTTATGGTTATGGTTTAGATAGGGGGGGAAAGCAAGTCTCCCTTACACCTAGGCCTTGCGGCCCGTTGTGCACCCCTCGTTAAATACTTTCTATTTATTTATAACTACTATATTATTTATAACTACTATATTATTTATTTTGTTTATATTATATATTTGTATATTTATATTATATTTGGTCACCATGGGGATTCGTAAAGAAAAATTATTTTTCAATAATTTTTTTTTTTAAATTAAATATTGTATGACCTGACCGGGAATCGAACCCGGACCCCCTCGGTTAATAAGCCAAATGCTTACCCACTGCACCACCGAGGCCCCTATTAGATGAATTAGTGTTTAAAATTAGTGTTTTAAAATTTATGAATGGATATAAAAATTTTAGAATAGAATGGAGGTAAAAAAATTGTTTGAGGCATTTTTTTGAGAGATTTATCTCTACTGTCTAATAATATAGATATATAATAATTTTGTAGGATATAAAGAAGGATATTTGGATCCTTAAAGGTTGGTTATATTATATTTGTTAATTATATTTTTACTTTTTTATTTTATTTTATTTTTTTTTTTTTAATTTAAATAGTTTTGATTATATATAATAAAAAATTTCATATATGTACTATATGTTTAATTAGTTTAGTTTAAATTAACTGTGTAAAAAGTGAACTTGAAATTTATATATTGAATCAATACGACTGCGTCACAGATAATTGTAAATTTTTTGAATGATTTACTGTGAACATATACCTTAAAATTCTAGGAATGCTTTTAGTTTAAAAGATTTGTGCAATAGTTTTTACGTAAAAACTTAGATTTACAATCTTTTTTAAATTTTAATCTTTAATGCAGAACAATATAAAGCTGTTACATGTAGAAATGAATTGAATTACTTCATTAAAATCCCCAAAAAATTTATTTAAGCGTAATCTAACTTAAAAGTGTTCCCATTTTGTTTAACTAATGTTTCTTAAGAAGTTCTTTAATAATTTTTTTCTTTGTATATTGAATTAAGGTTATTGAACTAAAATAATACCTTTATGAAGGATAACGTTAGGATAGATAATTATAATTGGACTATATATTGAAAAAAAATTTCTAACTAATACAATTTTAAAACAAACAAAAAAAAAGGATTTCATATTAAATATTAAATTTTGTTTTAAAATTTAAAACATATATAGTAAAAATATAAAATAACAGAATAAAACAAAGATGGACTAAATCAATAATTCAAAGTAAGCGAAGGAGGAAATATTTTGTTAAATAAATAGATTTTCTCTGTATACAATATACATGTATAGGGTCTGACAATAAAAAGTTACTATTTCTCTTGTTTTATTTTGTATTTGATTGTGTATTGGTTTTAAACTTTTCTAAAAATAAGAACATGATTTTTTTCATATATATTTTATAATACTAAATGACCAGTGACCTAAATTCTTATTATTTTTCATCATTATTTTTTTTTATAAATTTTTCATTTTTTATTTTGTTTTATTAAAAATAAATAAATTTAATTATAACTTTTTTGTTTTTTAGTAGATTACAAGGTTTTTCGTTTTTTGTTTTTATCTCATTGTTTTGTTTTAAAAAAGACTGACTGATAAAAGAAAATGAAAATTGGAAGGTGTGGACGTGTTGGTTTAATTCTGTATATATAAAAAATATCATTTTTAGATAGAGGAATTATTGATTTTTTTTAACATAATGCCTTCTATTTACAATATAAGATACTAAATATGTAAATGAATAAATGTAAACGATTATATATATATATATATGTGTGTATAGAAGGTTCAACGTCATAACTTTATTTTGGAAAGAAAAGAAGTGAAATCCATTTTTCATTCTGTTTATTTTTTCCTAAATGTGTATTATGTACATAATTATATAAATATATATATATGTAACAATTTCAATAATGAACGCGTATTTCACTTTTGTTCACTACCCTTACAGGGTACCCTTCATACAAAATTATAACGTAAACACCAAACAGAGATACATTGGAGATTATATTTTTTTTATTGATCGTTAGTTCTAAAAATAAGAATTTAAATAAAAAATAGGGATATACTTCCGAAAAGATTTTGTGCGAAACAGATACTTTGATTTATTTATTGAACTTCGATCTAGTTAAAACCTAAATAATTAGGAAGCTAATTGATTAGGGAATTAACAGTACTCTGAAAGTTCAACGAATTATTGTATTTATATAATATATAAGTTTATAGCACATCTGTCTATAAGTATAATTGGAACTTAAAATTCGAAAATAAAAGTATAGGTATAGTTATTCGGAGATTCACCTTTAAAAAAATATTCCATCCTTTTCTTTCTTAATTTATACTTGGCTAAGAAACTGTGAGAAAAGAAAGAAAAATGAAATAGCGTGAGGTATTGAAGTAAGTTTTAAAATAAAGTAGCAAAATAAAATAAAAGTGCGTTCTTAAAATTATTTTCCTTTCTTTTTTTTTTCTGTTTCATTTTAATTTGTTTATTCTCATTTATTATTTGTTTCTGTTGTTAGTTCGGTCATTTTAAATTGACCCAGTCTTAAAATGATGAGAATTTTTTTTAATAAAAAAAACAACCTTAAATTATATACGAAATATAAATAAAAATACTTATTTAATGATAAATAATAAAGTAAGTAGTGGTTAAATTATAATTGAAACTTTCACCATTTAAAAATACCTTGGAAAATAGGTGGTAGTTACGAATAAGAAGAAATTATATGAGGGTTAATTTATCATTCATTTAATTTTGGTAGGATTCAACAGTTTATTTGATTATATACGATATAGTTGTTTGGTTCTACCATGCAGAATTAGGTTATCATTAACAAATACATAAACATACATGCTGGTATATTATATACTTATACCATATACAAAATATTAAATTTTACCAATTCTTTAACAATTCAGATTTTAATATACTCAACTGAACTGAAATGGTTATATTTTTTTTATGGTTCAGACTATATTACATAACAGTATAACAAAAGCAACAGTTGTGCTGAATTAATGTGAAACTCATGTAAAAAAATGTGATGTAGATGAAAAAAAAAAAAAAATAACAAAAAAGAAAATTAAAGTATTGTGGTCGGGAATCGGGATGAATGTTTTAAATATTATACAAGGATTTATATATATAATTTTGTATATGTATATGTACTGAAAAAAAAAATGTTTATTGTCCTACAGCCCAAAATTAAATTATAATATTGCGGTTGAATTAACAGTTTTATTTTTTTTTATTTTTCATTTTATATATGTATATAAAAGTATATACTTATATATATTTGTACTTATACTTTGTATATATCATATCTTTTTCCTTCTGGATAATTAAAAAATATTTATAAATATTTGAAGTTATTAGTCCTACCCAGTACTATGGAAACAGTATACTGAGCAAATATACATGCAATATAATATTATCTGTAGGTTTAATTTTTCACTGAATAAAAAGTTAAATGAATATGAATATAGACTTTATATAGACTTTAGTTTTTCAGTATTTTGTTTTTTTAAAATGAAAATAATCTTTTATTAAATTAAATACCCGTTCATCCTTTTTTTTTTTTTTTGTTTTTTTTTTAACTTATCAAAGTTTTCGAAATCGAACTTTTTTCTCACAGCAAATTGAATTCAATTACGTAAAGTTCATTTATTATTATTATTTGAGTGTGATATATATATAAACATATTATATTTATAACTAATATATAGGTTTCTGTAGTTTGAAATGGATTAATATAAAAGATTGATTCTTGATATAAATATTATTACTAGTTATATCCGTGTGTGGTCCGTTTGATACAATTAATATAATTATCGTGAATTTATGGTTAATATATTTGATGAGAATTTAATTGATGAATTATACAAATATAAAAAAATCAAATGACAAATTTTATATTTTGTTGAACTTTTAGCGGTTTTTAATTTTTTATTTTATTAACTTATTTTTTTTTTTGGGCGGAAATGATTTATTGGTAATGTTTTTCAATATAAAAAAAAGAATTTTCAAATTATTATGCAAAAAAGTTAGAATTTAAAATTGTCGCACTTAAAGAAAAATTCAAAGATTGAAATAAGAAGGTTAATACATATATGTTTATAAGATTTAACTAATTCAATATAACAAACTTTTTACAATGTGTGTTATATGTATTGAAAACAATTCAAATTGAACATTGAACGCAAATTGAAAAAATATCATTTCCTTTGATAGAATATTTAGTAAAATTCGAATTCTAATAATTTTTATATAAAATACCTTCTAATGTATCAATAATATAAAAAATATATTTTGCGTTAGTTTCTTTTTGAGTTGAGTTTTTTTTCGAGTTAAGACACCTGGCTAATGTTATTTAAAAATTAAAATTTGTTAGGTTAAAAAAATTTTAAAAGTTATAGTTATAAAAATAAAATCATAAATACTATATAATCAATATAAAGTGCAGTTAGAAAAAATTTAAATTATTATTTAAATAATAAATAAAAAAAAAAAATTTTAATAAAGTTTTTATTTAAATTTTATTTGATTCTGTTGAACTAGACTTTAAAATGAATCAAATGAATTGAGCTTTATTCAGCATACCAATGATTTAGTTGATAACATAATTGTATATTTTCATTCAAATTTACGTATAGTTTCTATCAGTTATAAATTCCAAAAAAAAATTTTTTTGTTTTTAAAGTTAAATAAAATATTGATATTTTTCGTATGGCATTTTACTCAATACTTTAGCTGCGTCGTTCACTAAATCACGTTGCAATAAATATATTTAAATATTTCAATGTTTTTGCCATATATCCAGTTCAAGCACGTCATTTAACTAAATGATTTACCAATCAATAACAAAATGATTTAGCAAAATAGTTCCTGGAATTCTATGTGTATCACATGGCTATGAGGAAAATGATAAAAAAAATAAATTGGAAAAAAAAAAATTGTCCTGTGAAGTGAAATTTTCAAATTTAAGTTTTTATTTTTTAAATTATTTTGTCCCTGTAATTTTTTTTTCATTTATACCCTTACATAAAATGTGAAAATACTTATATATATATAGATATACGTATATAGTGTTAAAATGCTTATATAAAAAATGCTTATACATGAAATTATATTAAGTTTTACACATGTCATACAATTTTAAAATGAATGAAGATATTCTAATAATTTATTGCCAATTAAAAAATTCTAATTGAAAATCAAAACCACAATCTTAATTAAAACTATTGGATCAATTTTTTTTTTAGTTGTGGAATATTTTTTATATTAATTAAAACTTCATTTAATATACATAGATGATTCTCAAAAAATTAATCTGAAAAATTTGAGATAGAAAAGTTATTTTTTATACAACGCAATACAACGTTTTTTTTCCGACACTTAAGATAGTTTTTATTCATTTATCAAATTGTTGTACAAATTTTTTTAAGAATCCCTCATATATTTTGTAATTTTTTTTTTACAATCATCATAATCAACCACAGTATAAATTTTTACTAATAAAAAAATATGTTTCCTAGGTTTCTTATTAGGATATATCTACATATATAGAGGCACAGGCGGATATTATTATGATCAAAAGAGAACGTATATAAATGTAATAAAAGTTTTTTTTTATTAATTGTTTTTATGACAGATTCATAAAAAAGAATTATACCATATGTATAAGTCCATAATAATTACCATACGTATATTTATGTGTGTGTTTCATGGAAAACTTCAGGAGGGAATTTAAAAAATAGAAAAAATTCAAATATGTAGGAATTTTTAAGAAAAAACTGTTTTTTTTTTCAAAATACGTTATTTATTCTTTTGAAATATATTTGTTTTGTAACCCATGGTTTTTTTTTTCCAAAATTCCTCAGTTTTTACCAAATTGATGTTGATATAAAAGTTAATTTTACTATAAATAAGAATGCTTTGACATGCACTGTTTGATAAATTGGTAAAAAGACTCAAAAGAAAATATGAATAGCTATTTTTAATAAAACATAAATCGCAAAAAAACAAGTCAGTATTCCACATTCTATTCAATATACTGACCTTTGTTATTCAAAAGAATTCCTTAAATTAAAATGTAGAATTGTAATTAAAAAAAAAAAGCAGAATTTTCAAATTGCTTTGATTATGCTGCTTTTATTTATGTAGTATTTTATCTGAAAGATATAGTTAGTTATTCCGAAATTATATTTTTTAAAAATTGATTGAATCGTATATTTAGTTAAAGTTATTTACAAATATATTTATAGAAAAGCTTATTAGCCTAACAGTTAAACAGTTTTACAGCAATACAACGGTATCTAAAAAAAATGTATGATTTTGTTATCAACCTTAAAATATCAACGAGATAAATAAAGTATTATAAATGCAACAGATTTTTATTTTAACAAATTTCAGTGTTTAGTCAGAGCAGATATCACTTGGTTTTTTAATAACTAAATTCTTTCTATTGCATAATTATGGTGTAGTATGTATATTTTAATTTGCTGTTATTGAAGTATTAAAAATATTATTAGCTTTAATCCGTAAACCATCCAAATCTACTAATAAGTTAAGAGAACCGACAAAATGAACGCAATCGACTTAAATATTTTAAAAAATTTATTTGGAATTGAAATTAATATTAAACTAAATTAAAAATTAAATCAATCGATAACAATCATAAATATACACAAATATATAATATAATATAGAATAACTTAAAGAATAATTTGTATTTTTCTGAAAAAATATTATTTTGTTTTAAATATTTTTCAATTATTTTAGTATATATATACAAATTAAATTTCTAACTTTCTTTAAACAAGTATTGTAAATTTAAAGTAATTATTTTCTTTTTAATTATTTTTAGATTTAATTCTTATCGTAAATACTATATAAATATGATAGGTATTTATAATTTTAATTTCCTGTTATTTTAAAAATCCTATTGTTATTTCCCAGAGCTTAGGTTTTATTTAAAAATTTTTTATTTTCATTTTTTGATTATTTAGAAAAACGAAAACTAGAACATATTTTTAAAATTTATTTAAATTGAAAACCAATTTTAAACAATAATTGAAAAGAAAAAACAAAATTTATTTTAGTTAGAAAAGAAAATAGAGCATTATTTATTAGATTCGTATGGTATTATATAACTTACCATATAAAAAATTAAGTTTTTTGCACAATTTTTATTAAAGTTTTGAAATTTTGAATTACTTTTTTTTTAAAAAAGGTTTTTAATTAAAAAGTAGACTTTAAATTTATTAAGAGACATTTGATTGTTATGATTATTAATTGGATTCACAAATATAATGTTGTTAGTTAATTTTTTTTAGAGATATTATTTATAGAATTTGCTAAAAAGAATTAAAAAATGATAGATTTTTATAAATTTTTTAAGAATAAGTATGCATTTTAAAAATTTTTCACATTATTTCTTCTAGTAGTCTATATAATAAATCAATAAAATTTATCATATTCTACTTTATTCGGATAATATCCTTAATTCTAAATTGAAGTATCTTTTATTTATCTATTTAATTAAATTTTATTTATTTCTTAACAATATTTTATATTTTCAATTCAAAAAAATTAGATAAATTTTATAAAGATAGACTAGACATGTACTATTAAATCATTCCTTCCTGTTCCCGGTATAAAATTAATTTTAGAACAATATTTTTAATATATAAGTACTAGACCATTTCCTTTTTTTAAGTGCCTCTCTTGGTTTTATTATTTCTTTTTTAAATCCATTAAAAGGTCAATTTCCGAATTATTTAAAATCTACAGGTATTTTATTGAGTATCTATAAATATTTTAAATTACAAATTTTTTTAATGTTTTTTTTTTATTTTAGAATAATTCATGAAATCTTTTGTTATGTATAATATGGATCTATATGGCCTATATTTGAATACACAAAATAGTCCATCAAGGTGTTCTTTAGAAAATTAAAAAACAATAGAAATTTATTTTAAAATTTATTTGATATTATTTTCTATTTTAATTTATTTAATAATTTGTATTATATAGTATAATACAAATAATTACTTCATTAATAATAATAATTAATTATAATTAGTTATGTATAGTTGATAATTTAGTTAAGATGTACAATGTGCCAAGTTTCAAAGTTTTTTTTTTTTTTAAACAAGTTAGTTTCTGAAATAATTTTTAAACTGTGTTACTCCACCACTATATGATAATCTTTTGTACATCCGTTTTATATATCAATATTAAATCGTTGTTTTTTTCCAAAAAGTGAAGAAATGTATCAATGAAAATTTAATTTAAATTTTACCTATATAGAAAATCAATAATTAATATTTCGAATAGCACTTTTGCTATACACTGTATAAATGTACATTTAAAATTTATATCTCAATCACGTAAATATATTCTGATAAAATTCAATTAAATATTTTTATTGTGTATATGATTTTGGTATAGATTTATTAAACATTTTCTCTATTTGGGATATAAAATTTTAAAATATTATATTTTGTTATCATAAAAATTTATCACTTGAAATAAAATTAGTAATAGTATCAAATAAAGTTCAAAAATTTAAAATAATATTTCCAGATAAAACTCACTATTCTAATAAAGTGTTTAGAAAAAAAAAACATACCTTCTGTTTATGAAACCTTTCCTTTTCAGATTTTTTTTTGTCTGGATATAACTTTTCTTTTTAATTTAAATTAATAAGTTTTGGGCTAGATTTATAATATCATAACCGTTTTCAAATAATTTGTAATTTATACATTTTAATTTATCATCATATTTTTTTAGGAAAATATGAACCCATATCAAATACAGATTTTTTTTCGTATTATATTGTTATATGATACATGTAAATATTATTATTAGGTTAGATTTAAATTCGATTTTTTTTTAAGAGAGTATTATAATTAAAAATGCGAATATGATATTTTTTAGAGAATTTTTTTTATAATTTAAAATTACGGAAATCTGACTCTAACACACTCCTGCGATTTCAATTGGACTTCAAAGTTTATTTAGTTTAAATGCGTATCCCTTATAAATAAATATTAAAGTCCAGGCTTCAAGTCCATAAGCTTCAATTTTTTCACTTCACCTATGTTAATTGCTTTCCTTTAAATGTAATGTAAAGGTATGATGCAAATAAAATAAAAGCTAATAAAATAAAGTTTTAATTATAATAATGCATACGTTCTCAAATAATTACAGTATGGTGTGAAGTTCATTAATATATGTCTAATAAAAAAAATAAAAAAATACACTCTTATTATAATTTCTTCGACTGAAAAGAACTTCTAACAAATTGAACTTTAGAAAAAGAAAATTTTAACATCTTTGATATCCTATTGTCTTTATTTGATTATAAAAATAATTAATAATAAATTATATTTTTGTAATTAATTCCTTATGTAAAATATCATATTTTATTTTTCTCTCTTCTCGTTCTTTCTTTTAATTGTTTTTAAAAATACTTGTTGTATTTATGTTATATTTTCAAAAAATTCACACAAAACACCCATAATAACATATTTTGTGTATAACACCGGGTCAATGTCTAGAAAACCAAATTGAATATAGTTAAATAAAAAGTTAAAAACTTAAAATAAATAAAAAAAATTAAATAAATAACAACTGAACTATAAAAAAATAAACTTTATTTTAAAAATATTTTTCGCATATGGAGTTCAAAATAATTTTTAAAAGGAACTAAAAATTCGTTTCAAAAAAAGGAGAAAGCAGTTATATAGGAATACTAATGTTAAATATTTCTTTTAGACCAGCTTTCGTTTTAAGTACTCTTTAAAACTAAATGTGTTCTTTATATGCCTTTTCCACTCCCTTTTTTAAACCCTTTTATACGCTTATTCTCTTAATTCCAATTTTTTCAATAAGAGGAGAAAGCAGTTAAATAGAAATACTAATGCTAAATTATTCTTTAATACTACCTTTCGTTTTAAGAACTCTAATTAGATGTGTCCCTTATGTGCCTTTTTCACTCCCTTATTTAAACCCTTTTATACGCTTATTATCTTAATTCCAATTTAAAATGTCAAACCGTACTTAACCTTGAAGAGTACTGATTATTTAATTCATAAATTTAAAGATAGATAATTTTTGTAAGTCCACTACTCTTCTTCTATACTTTTTTCTAAAGTACGAGAGTTCGTAAGATTTTTTTAGCTTAAGGTATAAAGAGAATTGTATAAATAACTGGAAAAAAGTTAACGTAAAAATGATTTAAAATTTTTTATACTAACGCAAATGGGCGAAAACTTATCAATGATTAGTTTGTTTATTTAAACTTCAATGTTTTCAATATAATATTTTAAATGAAAAATTACCCCAAAAAAAAAAGTTATATGGTTTTTTGGTTTAATTTTTTTGTTTTTAAATAAATTTCAGGAGAGTGCCGCTGGTCAGTGGATTTTTTTGGCATGTTGTTTTATTTTTGAATGGAAAAACGATATTTTTTGAATTTTAATTTTTTTATTTTTATTTTTAATTTTTGTTTTTTTTTTTTTGTTTTAGGTTAAATTTAAATTTTATATTATGGTTTAATGTTAAAAATGAAATAAAAACAGAAAAATTTTAATATATACATTTTTGTATATAAAGTTTTCCATTAACTTAATTAAGGTTGATATTAAATTACTTTCTAATAAACATAATAAATAATGCTATATAGATGTGGCATCATTAGATGTTAAAAACAAAATAACTTAAAAATATATTGTAATCGTAAACAAATTGAATTTCAGAAATTTTTTTTTAATATAATGAAATATCTGAACTTTGTTACTTTTATATAGAAGTTCTTTTTTAAATTAGTCAAAATTTTTTGATATTCTATCCTTGAATTTTATCCTGACGGATGGACTTTTCACTGTTTGCTTTATTATTAAAGAATTAATATATTTTGCCGGAAATTGAGCATATAGTTATAGTTAAATAATTATAAATTTAAATTAGAAAAAATAATTACATATATATATATATATATATATATATATATTTAAATTACTCTAATATTTTACTTTCATTCATTCATTATATTCTTTATATAACTTACAATAGAGTACTTACCCTGAGCTGTTATTTACAAAGCCAAATTTATCATATAGGTTTTCGATCATTTAATTTTATTAAAATATTTGGTAATTGGTTCTTCGGGAGTTTTATTCAAGAAATGCGTAACTGCAATTATTGCAATCTAATGTCAGAACCGTACTCTAATATTAAAGCAATTGTAATAAGTCCTTAGTAATAGAGTAAACTGTACACATGTAGGCAATTTAATAATTTAATAAATCATTTACGGAGATTTAAAGTATTAAACTGAGAGGTCTAAAAACTTTATTAAATTGCATTAACGTTCAAAACCGCTTTTATTTGTTCAAATATTTATTTATTCAGTTATTTTTCATTTAAATCTTCGTTAACTTTTTAATAATTATTACTTCAATACGAATTGATCATGAAGTTAATTTGAACCCAAACTTATCACGGTCTTAAAACTTGATTTCTAATTCATTTGAAATTTATAAAAAAGTTATTAACAGCATCAAAAGTTTAGAGTTGCTATTACATTTTTAAATCTGTTTAATACAAATATAGATTTTTAAGACCCTACAATTTAAAATTACTTTTAATTGGGTATGTACATAATTTACTTAAAATTAGTATACGTGAAAGTTAGTGGGAAAATAATTTTTGAATAATTTGCTTTTAATTAAATTGTTAAAAGGTTTACAAAATTTTAACTTCATGGACTTACTTAAAATAATTACCCCTTATTTGTAAAACGAACTGTGTTGAATTATATATATTATGTATATATTATTATATATATTATCGAAAATTTTTATTTAATTGTGGAATTATTTATGTAATTATATTAAAATGATCTCTTCTGTTGTTATTAGCTTCAGGGCATTAAAAATAAACCTAGAAAGTTAGTTTTACATGAGTAATTTTTAATTTTAATGAAATTTAATTTCACATTACAAAAATTATTGCATATGGAAAAATTACTATTTTTGAAACTTTTTCATTATAAATTTTCTTTTATTATAATGATTTAAAAAATTCAAGTTTTTACTGATAGATAACACTTAATGATTTAACAATTAGTGTTATAAGGTATTTTTTAAATTTAAATTAAGGTAATACAAGTTTTTTTGATGATTTAAATATAAGCTTTTACCAATTCATAATATTCGAAAAATATCAAATAGAGTTCTAAATAACTAATCAATTAAGTATGAGTATTAGTATTCAATTAAGTATAGTAGAAAAAAAATATGAATATGCCAACAGTAGGTACTCAATAAGTTTTTAAAATTTACATAATTTCAAACTTATTTCTCTTTTAAAAATTTGAAATTTAAATTCGCGTTTTACATTACCTTCATTTGTTCTCATGATTACTTTTTTTTTTGCAGCAAACCAATTAATTTGGGTTTTTCTCCCTTTTGTTTCCTGCAAAATTTACTTTTTATGAAAAAATAAAAAACGTAAAAAATTTTCAGAATAAAAAAATGTTTTAAAAAATATTTATGCAAAACTTTTATTTATTTTTTTTTTTTTACTTGAATTCATTGTATATTTTTTATGTACAACGATTAGTATGAAAGATTCATGCTTTGCAATTAAATTCGCAAGGAAAGAATAAAAAAAATAAAAAGTAAAAAAGGCTCAGGTGAAAATTTACTTAAAATTAAACTAATTTTTTTTTTTTTTCTAAACCATACCCCACCACCCACTTAATAATAAACTTATACAGACATTTCTTGTATAGTTTTGTATTTAAAATTATATAAAAAAAAAAAAATTTTAATTTCTTGTCTTATGGCATTCTGATTTTG
This sequence comes from Dolichopus griseipennis, assembly GCA_963082915.1. Taxonomy (NCBI): domain Eukaryota; kingdom Metazoa; phylum Arthropoda; class Insecta; order Diptera; family Dolichopodidae; genus Dolichopus; species Dolichopus griseipennis. Next base: position 65,969,190 of record OY720445.1, read on the forward strand.
ATGTGAAATTCACTCCCTTCTAAAACAATTGGAAACGAATGAAGAAAGATTGTAGATGATGATGATGATTATGATAATGATAAATAAAATTAACCTAAGTGAATTTATCCTTGACTTTTCTTCAATTATTAATACCACCCACGAAATAAACACACCAACAAACTGTGCTTCTACCACAGTACTACACACGTTACAAAATTTCTTTTTGATTTGTACATCACAAGCATATCAAAATTTAAATTTTAACGTGGAATTTTAATCACTTATATACCTATATAAAAATGAAAATACGGAAGGGAAACTAAGAGGGTGTGTAGTTGTTTAAATGTGAATGGGGGGGAGGGGAGGGTCATATTCATTCTTATTTTCCACCTATTTATTCTCACAGTTTATTCGTTTAATTCAAATCGAAACTTACAACTATACAATATAATAATTTTATATGAATTTTACAGTAATCTTACTTGCAAATTTTTTTTCGAAACAACCTTTGGTTCATTTACAGTTGAATATGAACAGGTACAGAAACATGTACGTATTTTAATGACTAAAAAACTGCTATTTTTTTTTTCTGATTTTACAGATGTGTATATGGCAACAGTTATTATAAATTTTGAAAGGAATTTTCAAAGGGGAGAAAAAATGTATTCGAAAACAATTTTGGATGCGAATTTTTAAAGATAAATATATACTGTCTGAATTATAGAACGATATAGAGTGAAATAATTTGTGTGAGAGAAAGGAGGGAAATACGTAAGAGAACGTTATTTGCGATAAATTCCAGGGATGGCGAACTTTGAGTGCGTCAAAATAAAATTTATTTTATAAAATATAAATATATTTGTGTCATGATTTGATTCATTTAAATCTATTATATGCACATTTATTTCTATAATTAACTGAAATATACTTAATGAGATTTTTGTTGTTGAATAATTTTCGATAATGCGTCAATATCACGACGATAGTTTGATAATTTTAATGAAATAGAATCCACACCAGACGGTAAGTCGGTTATGCACATCAGATTTTATATGATTCATTATCAAAAATAAAATTTCACACCTATAGGTTGATTAAAATATTGTAAAAATACCTTTTGACAATTTCTTCATCTAATTAAATGTCTTTGAAACATCATGCCTCAACAACATATTTACCATGTTTTCTTATTCTCTTCATTATTTTCTATTTCATACCTGACCTCTATAAATTTATTCTTCCAAAAAGAGCTTAATTGAAACTCTATCAATTGCATTGGCAATTTTTAAATTCTCTAACTTTAACCATTCTAATTCACTATTTTAATAGTTTGTAAATCAAATTTATATATTTTTACAACATATTTGAGTTGTTATAATAAAACAATAGCATGTTATATTAATTATTATGTATGTAATAATTAAGTGAAAAATATGTATGTAAAATGAAATGTGTTATATGTGCCAAAAAAATGGCACGCCTGCCTTATGTTCAACCTATCTGCTATATGCTATTTTATTTACAAACAACCAACATTGTATTTTTTCAAAAGAATTAAAACTGGGGGAAGTACCGTTATATATTAATAAAAAATAAAAATTTTATAATTTGTATGAATCATGGGAAGTTTATAATGTAAATTTTTTGCGTTATTTTTGTTTGTTTTGTTTTTTTTTATAATTCATCAGGATTAAATGAAACGTTAATGGATGTATGTTATACACATTTTAAACTCATCATATAACGTCGGAAAAGCAGAATAATTTTAATAAATTTAGTAAAAGTAATGAAAATTTTTTTTATTTTTATTTGGTTTATTTGGCTGCTGCTGTCTAACTTGTCTTTTATATTGAACTTAAAGAATGATGAAAATTAATAAAAAAAAAAAACAAAGTAAATAAAGGAAACGTTTAAGATAAAAAAATTTGTTTGTTTAAAAAGGAAAAATTTAAACAAAGTTATGTTTTTGTTTTTATTTTATTGTTTTTAAGTGGTAAAATTTAACAAATAATTGTTTTAAGTATTTGACAAATAAAAAATAACCCCAAAATCTGATTAAAGTCATTACGAGACATATATGTATATATTATATACTATGTATCATGTTTTTTTTTTTAATAAAAGTAATTATTTAGCGTGTAAATTGTTATCATTTCGAATTAACTTAACTAAGCCAAGAAAATGAATTTGTAGAATATTTCAATATAAATTGTGGTTTTTAATAATAATAAGCTATTTTAATTAAATAGGGTTGATAATGATCATTGTAAAAATCTTTTTTTACTTGTATTTTTATTTGCTTGTAACATCATTTGACTCTATTTCATTTCATTTTATTTCATTTGATTAGAGATTGCTTATATTTGTACATATATTAAGAGTCATATAAAAATCCTGGAAATGAGAACAAATTGATTTTGAACACAACTATTAATGCCTTCTCATTTGAATCTTGCATGCATTTCAGAAATTTCAATCTCTAATCAAATGAAATGAAATAAATTTTTGGATTGAGCGGGATTTTCTTATTAAGTTGGCTAAATTAAGGCAAATTGTTACTGATTTAAGCCAAAAATCTCATTTGTTAGTGTCTAATACTTTCAAAACGTACCAATAGGTGAAAAATTTATCTTGATATTAAATGCTATTTGTATAAAAAGTTATTCACATATTGGGAGACTGACAAAGTAAACACAAAATATGATTATAAAATTTGAAAGGTCATATTTTAGAAAAGTTTTAAATTTGAATAACTTAATTAAAAAATAATAAACTCAATTTCAAAATAATTTTCCAAAAAATAAAAAACAAAGTTTTATATGATTTATGCAATTTGTTCTCTATTTTATCTTTTCCGTAAAACTTTTTTTAATAACTTTGTTACAGTGACTAAATAGTTTTCCATTAACTCATTTTCATTTATAATTGGTATTAGTTTTTTTTCTAATTGTAATAATAAAATTTGTATTTAGACACATAGGAATATTAATTAGCTAAACTACTAGCCATTTAAACATAATAATGAATGATGTTTTATATATATTGTCTAGTTCAATATATTGAATGAAATTATTTGAAAATTTTTAATATATGTAAGTGTAAGTTCCTTTAGAATTCAAACTCTAGTGATAGGAAGCAATATGAAATGCACGAGAAGGATATTTTAACAACAAAGTAATCTATTTATGAGATACATGTATTGTTTAGTTTCATTTGTTAAATTTCCTAGAAAATTTTTAGTTTCTTGAAAATAAAACCTTTGCAAGATATAGAGATGTGGTAATTATGATTCGATTAGAATTATTGTATTTGAATTCAAATTCAAATTGTCTTTATGTGCTTGGAAATTAATTAATTAAGACTCTAATTAATGTGTTAATCATTTGATTCAAATGAAATCTATTAATTACTACTGGTGCTAGTTATTCCGTTTTTATATTAACGATTTGCAATGTCCCTCATTGTTTGATTAGTAAATTTGCTAATTTATGAAAGGAAGGATTATTTGGTTAGTGGTAAATCATTCGCGCAATAGATTACTGTTCCTAGTTTTTTATTTCAATTTTAATTTTAAAATGCAGAAACCTATTGCACTTATCGTATCACAAATCAAATAAATAACTAATTTTTTTTTATAAGTTTTATTTGCGGCAAAGCCATATTTGATATTATCCAATTTTAGCTTTGATTGGTAAAAAGCATTGGCTTATATTTGAATATAGGATTATTTGATTAGTGATAAGTGTGGGTGATAATCATATAGTGGTGATAAGTGATTAGTGATACTATCCAAATTAAGTTTTGATTAGTAAAAACCACTCGCTTATTTAATATAAAAATAGGAATATGGGATTATTTGATTAGTGATAAGTGGTTGTTGCAATAGGGCTCTATTTCTTTGTTTTAATTATTTTATTAACTTATCGAATTAAATATTCGTAACCTATAGTTTTCCTTTTATATGATCGTATGATTTTCTTTAATTCTAAAATAAATTTTTTGTTGTCAATTTTTTATACAATACAATAAAATTTCTTCAGATTCATTTTTGCGTTATGTATATTTTTCATTCTCCTTAATAGGAATGATGTTCTGCTTGATTAATTCATATAATATATACTTACAAAATATAAATTTATGTATTTTTTTCTCTTTTATATTTTTGTCAATAAAAATACAAATTTTTTTCCAAAGATTTTAATTTAATATCTTACAAATCTAACAATCTTCATATTTATATATATGTATATATATACAAAATGTAATTATATAATATTTACATGTTAAATATTGATTTAGGTAGTAAAAATTTTTGTACATATAAATTTTTGTACCCCTTTTTTCGACCCTAATAAACGCCTACTTTAACGCCCTTGTTGGTTTCTGATTTATGTTAAAAATCTTTTACATTTTATATTATATGTATGTATAAACGTAAAGGATATTGAATGAATCCTAAAGATTTATCTAATAAGAGAAATGAATTTTGATGGATAGATGATTGAAAATGAAATACAACTTTAATATTTTAGTTTATGTTATGTATACATACATATATATGTATATAAAAAAAAATACAGGATACAGTATTATGTAGGTACAGAACATTTCAATTAGAATTAAAACATAAAATTGAAAAAAAAAATGAAATAAAGGATGAAGAAATTGAATGATAGAAAAAAAAACAAAACTAATAACAGGAGTAAAAAAAAAAATTATTTTATAGCCACTTACTTCCAGTTTTTTATTTTTTGATTCAATTGGACAGTTGGATATCTTTCAATGTCAGATTGATTTAATATTAAGATTTAATATTGTATGATATTATATAAAAATGAAATATGAATCATTGATAAGAAATGTTGGTAATTATTTTGTAATATTTGTATTTTTTGTAAATAAATTTATTTATATATATATATATTTCAAATCATAGTAAAATTATTGAATAGAAAAGTAAAAAAATGATATTAATGAAATTATGATATTAAATATTTGTGTCATGGTCATTTATTCATTGTTTATGAGATAAAAATAGATTTATAATGCTATATAGTTAAATATTTAGTATTTATATTGAATTTTATGTTTAATATAAATTTTGAATTTATTTGTAATAAATTATTCAAATAAAATTATTAATATATTAACATATATTAAATAGTTTAAACTTTGAAAAACCTAACTGAAGTTCTTATTTTTATCATAATATTCAAGATTCTTTTAAAAATCTAAAAGCACCTGTTTTTTAACTTGAACTAAATGAATCTATATGTTCATTTACTTATGTTTATATAAAACAATTAATTATTTATTATATTAGTAACCCTTTGAAAAGTTTAAAAATGAGAGCTTATATGGGCCGCAGTGATTAAGTACGTGCGTAATTAACCTAGGGGTTAAGTACGTGCGCAAATAACTGAGTCCTTGATTTTCTATATTTTACTATTTGTTTTTTTTTTTTTTGTTTTAAACTTTATTTTACTCTTTTTAAAATTCTTAAATTATCTTAGCTTAAAAAAGTTTAGAAAAATAGCTTATTTTATATAATTCGATTAACATTTAAACTTAACCTATAGTTTTTATTGTTAATTTTATTAAATATTTTATTTCTAAATATCTAAGTAGTATTGTCATTTAACAATTTTTTTAATAATCTTTTTTGAGTATTAAAACCAAATTTCTGTTTTTTTTTTTTTAATATACTTAGCCTAACTTAATCTAACTTAAAATTCATTTTAATAAAATTGATTTTCTTTATTTTATTATTTGTTTGTAACTATTAATTCGTCCTTACAAGAATTTTATAACAATTGCATACTTTTAGGGAAAAATATTTTGAAATTTAGGGAATAATTAATTATTTAGTTATTTTTTCATTTATACTGTCGTCCTCGTATATTAAAAAATATTTGTAATTGTAAGATGCTTTGAAAAACTTATATGAATTTATAATTTAAATTTTAAAATTCTTAATAAATTACATTTCAATCACTACATATACGAGTCTACTAATTATTTATTAATTATTATAATCTGTTTTTAAATGCAATTATTAAGTTATTTATACCGACAATTACTTAATAAACTTATTTGTATACAAATAAATAAAAGTGCTTGATTAAGTTTTAAACTCTAAAAAACCACTGTTTAAATTTTACTTTTTAGCAGTAAAAATTAAATTAAAATTACAATAAAAAAAAAAAATATAATTTATAAGAGAAAAACCACAATAACCTTTGCAATATTTAATGCATTTTACAATATGCAAAATAAAAATCCACTTAAAAATTATAATGAAATAAATGTAAAAAAAATTAAATAAATAATGGGGTTAGATTCTCAAAGACATTTAAAATTTAATTTAATTATAAATAGAAAAACAAAATGGTTTATATTTATTTTCAACATTTGACCAGATAATGAACTGAATTATATTTTTTTATATTGTTATGTTAATTTAAATTATATATGTTACAATTTTTATAGTAATATATAAGATATATATATAAGATTTAACTGCTAAACAGGTACAGCTTATAGCTGGGGAAGCGTTTAATTTTTGCAATTAACTTTCTAAATCGAAGAAATAGTTTGTTTGAATAGAGTAATAATTTTAAAAAATTAATTATATAGGGTCTTTTCCACAATTGCAATACTCTTACAAGCTATATAAAATTATCATATTTTCTTACCAACATTTCTGTGAAATTTTAACTGTTTTTAAATCGGACCAAATAGTTTTTCTCATTTTTTTAATTTTGTTTTTCCAATCTAACAATAAAACACAAACTTCTTTTATTTTTTCAACTCCCTTTCCTTTGCACTATAAAAAATAGACTAGATATTAAAAAAAATTTATGATATTTAATATAATAATAACAAATTAAAACTTTATTTTGTCCATTGTCTGCGTTTAAAACAATTTTTATAATTTAATTTCAACTATTTTTCATTGTATACAATTTCATTATTTAAATATTTAATTTTTTTTTAGTTTTTTTTATTATTTTTTTTTTCCTAGTCATCTTTTTCTTCTATTTAATAATATTGACCTCAATTTAATTTTCTTATTATATTCTAGGGGAAATGAAAACCTTTATATATATATAAATATATATTTTTTTATTAAGATATTTAATGTTGAGGTAACCTGCTTCAGGTGATAAAGATAAAGAACAACAAAAACTAATGAGAGACAAAAAGAAGAAAAATAACCACTTTAAGAAAAAAAAACTATAGAATATAATTTCCTTGAAATAATCGCATCAATTTAACTTTTCTTTTATTGTTAAATTTAGTTTCTTTATAATATTTTTTTTTCTAATTTTTTGTATTTCCGGTATAATTTCTTTATATTTAACAATATTTTTTAGATCTCAAGAAATGGGGAAAAAAATTATATAAAGAAAATATTCTTTTTATTCAGTATCAAAAAACCGTACTTCCTCCCTCACAAAAACATAAGAAATCAAGTATAACAATATAAGAATAAGTAAAAGGAAAGATAAAAATAAATGCAATTTTTCTAACACCTATTTTTAGCAAATTTTAGAAAAATTTAAAAAAAAAAAATATTTCAAGATACTTTCACTCTGTTCGTCCGTGTAAGTTTTATAAACTTTTTACACTCTTTATAATTTAGAAAAGAAGTTTTAACTATGTTGATATAAGTTCATGTAAGAACTTGTACGGAACTGAAGTCAACCGGAAGTGCTCTAAATTTAAATTGTTTCAACAAAAAATCTATAAGATATATTTTAATTTTGGATATCTATTTTTATAAATTTTATAAAATATATATAACAAAACTGTATAAGGTTTACATATGGTACTTTCATTCACTGTTTTTATAGCTGTTATAAACTGTTATGGGAAACTTAATTTTTTGCAGAATTCTTGAACCCTTATATCTTCTAAATTATAAATTTTTAGTGGAGCTAAATCTTAATAAAAATAAGAATCAGTATTTTAAAAACACTTTTTATTTTGAGCTTCTGTTTTGGAGCTGTAACGGGAGTTTTTTTTATTTTGCTAATCAAAAATTAGTATGAGGTTTTTAAGAAAACTTTTTATTATAGGCCACAGATTTGGAGCTTTAAAAGGTCGAAAACTGAAAATTTGTTATTTTGTAAACATCTGCAGTTTGAAACATTGTTTAATTTAGAAAATGCGATTTTTTAAAAACCCGTTTTTTTAAATACTTTGTTTTTTTTCTAACTATGAAGTTTTTTTTTTTTTAACAAACCAATATACAAGATCTGTATCATATTTAAAAAAACCTTTCATAACAAGCCGCCAAGTTAAGGTACTGCATATAAGCAGAATACAGAAAGCTAGTTGTTAAAACAGAATGTAAAATTGAAAAAAAAACCCAACACCATGGAATTTCCTTTTTCCTTCCTATCCTATATTTTTTCTATATTCTATGTACCTATAAATACATTTATAATATTAAAGTGTAAAATTTCGAAGCTAAAAACTAAAAGAAACTAGTTGAGAAAATGGCAAGAAGTAAAAAAGTAAAAAGAAAGAACCAGAAATAAAAAAAAAATAAGACATCACAATGTAGTTCTATCATATTTTAAGTTTTTGTGAAGGACAGTCCTGTAATGTTCTCTCTTTTTTACACATTTAAAAGAAAATTTATTTTAAAATGTCGTTTATCTCTAATCTATAATATGATCTTTGAATTTATAAAATGTATATATATGTATAATATTTGGTGACTATATCAATATCAAATGAAAGTTAATGCTGAATGGTGTAACATTTCAACATTTTGATCTTTTAATATTAAATTTTTCGGAATAAAAACAGTTACTTGACTTTAATCTAAGAGTATAATTTAAACAGAATCAAAATTCAATTTTTGATAGATATATTTGATGATAATTCAAAGATTTAAAACTTTTATGGTTTGGTCATTATTAGCTCCACTTCATCATTAAACAAGCAATGAGAAATTATTCAACCAAACTAAATAAAATGCTATTATCTCATCTGAGGCTTTGAAATTCAGTTCCGTTAAAATTGGAAAATCTTTTTATTTATTTTTCAACTTTATTTGACAACCAATCGTTCAACTAATTGGCATAGCAACAAATTGACATTCTTATTTAAATAATAATTAATTTCATTTCAGTATGTAACTCACATATGCAATTTATAAATCAAAATATATAGTGAAGGCTTTTAGTTTCTAATGCTAAAAAACATTAACAATGTATATATATATATATATACCAGAGCAAGTATAATAGTTTCAATTGAATCGCGAGTTATTAACATATGAGAGATAAGACTTAGTACTAGCATCACGCAGAATTTTTATGTACATACTTTGTTATCCTTTATTAATCTCACTATACTAAATAATTTTAATCTAATTTTCATTGTCCAACTTGTTCGTTTTTTAACTTTTAATGAAATAACTTTTTTTTTTGTTAAATAGAACTCCATTTTATTATCTGTCTCTTTCCATCATATACCATATGATTTTATCTTTATCAATCTATCTCTTTACAAAAAAAATAAAAAATTAAAAACTACTACAAAATTTCTTGGTTATTTTTTTTATTATAGTTATTTTTTTTTTTAACTATTTTCTCTTTTTAACCAACTGTTGCAACATTAAATTTCCGTTCTGTTTTTTTTTTCATATTTTGTGTTAAATGAGATGACGGTATATAGTGTAGAATCAGCTAACGACCATGAAAGGTGCATCGTCTTCTTGATAAATACTTTCATCAGATGTTGTATACATACATATATAAATGCAATACATATAATGTACAACAGGTACTAAATTATCTAGAGAATCCTTTCTACAATTTAATACTTTGTTATTGTATATATATATATAAGTACCTTATGATTGAATGTAAAATGAGTAAGATGTGTTCCAATAATGTCTTCAGAAACTTTTTCGATTCTTTTAATATGAAAACTTTTTATTATTATGAAACAGGGTGCTGGGCGAAAAGTGGCGAGTAAGATACTAGAATGAACAAAAATTTAAAGTTAAACGAGAGCAGTTGAGATATTCTACAAAAAAAAATGAAACCTATTATAGAAATATAAAATTTTAATAAATGAAAGTACAAGGAAGAGGAATGGTTTATTGAGATAAAGTCAAAAAGCATTTTTTTGGCTTTCAATTCAGCATTTGTAATAAAGTCAAAAACAAAATTATTTAATTTTTACTGTTTTTGATTTATTAAAAACGAAATAATGTCAAAATTAACCTATTTCTAATTTTTAATATTTATAATATATATATATATATCTATAGGTATAATAGATCGATATATATCTATAGATATAGATATATGTATTTGTAAAATTATAAACTAGTAGGAAGTTTACTTCGTCTTTTCCAAAGTATTTCTATCTTTTAATATGGAAAATTCTGAATTAAGAATATTTTTGGAATTGGTTTCAAAATCAGGGTTAAACGCTTTTTCCAGAATATTAATATTTATGTAAATATGAGATTCTGAATTAGTTGAGATGATTTTTTGTATGAAATAGGTATGTTAATTCATATAATTCTTTATGTTTTAGTGTTTTTGATACGAAATAATGCTTTAATAAGTAGCGAGGGGGGGGGGGGTTCCGATGCTAAAGTAAATAAATTTTTAACTAATATTATTAGAAGCTTACTTATTTGAATGAAATAGGTATGCCGAATAATTCTCATAAACTTTTTACTTTTCTTTTTCTTTTACGATTTCATACCTTATGATTTTAATATTGGATTCGAAGTCGAATTTTAATAATTTTAATATCCCCCGCTAACTAAATTATTGAAGCTAGATTTTGCATTAGCGTTTGATTCTTTGAAAAAAAAGAATTGTACACCATACAAAATATAATCATTCTTAATTCACATATACACAAATATTCTGGAAGAGTCAATTGGCTTAATTTCCTTTGATTTTATTTCAGGGAACCAAGACAATGAGAATGAGAACAATAAAATAGAAAATGATGTCCAAATTAACCATAAATAGTATGGAAAAAGTATAGTTATGATTCAGTTTCAAATTTAAAGAAAATAAGAACTTGAAAAAATAAACTGTGGAGAATAGTATGATGAATAAAACTGGAGAAACGATACTAAATAAAAATGTAAAAGAAGATTCATTCATAGAGTATTATGATTAAAGTAAACTTGTTTCAAGGGAAAGTTTTTATTTTTTTGATTTTATGTTTTTTGTTTTGTTATTGTAAAACTTATGTATTTTGGTGTTTAGTTATGTTCGTTTCTTATTTTGTTTTTAAATTAAAAAAAAAAAAAAGTTCTCAGTGTTTGGTAATTCTATAAAGATGTTTCCTTTTTGTTCTAATATAGAATTTCATATACACATATATAAATGTACAATAGTACCTAAACACAAACAATGTATATAAATAAATAGTTAAATAAAAATTTTCTTGGTATAGATATACTATTATATTAAAATATGTATTCTGTAACTTTAACTTCCCAAAGTTTTATTTTACTGTTATTTATTATTTCAAATAACTTTCACTTACAGCAACAGAATATTTCCGGTCCGAAGAAACTGAATTTGTTGTATTTTCATTTTTACAGTTTAACTTTTTTTTTTTGTACTTTTCTTTTTTGCAATTATACAAAATATGTTTGTGTAGTTGTTGTTGGGATTTTGTTGCAGTCGAGTTTTTTTCTTTTAAGTTTGTGTTTCTTTAACAATCTGAGTATTTCGTTCTACGTTCTACGTTCCATGGTTTTTGTTTTTTATTTAAATGAATAAAAAAATTGGAAACTTTTCACATTTAGATGGGAAAAAAGTGATTTTCTATGATGAGTTGCAGTTTTTATTTTTATGATATAGTTTTACATTTTTGTAGAGCTGTTTTCTATCTATTTTTATTATTTCTGATTTGATACGTTTTTTCTGATTGAAATTTTCTTTTGAATAGAGTAAACTTTGGTTAATATTTTTTTTTCATATTTATTTTGAATGAAAAATTTGCAAATTAAGGAAAAAATTTTGAGATATATAGGAACAAATTTGGTATAATCGGTAATAATAAGGTAAATCTAATTTTAAACCAAAAAAGTAAAGTAAATGTATTTTAAAAAATTACATTAACTTGTTTGTGGAACTTTTAAAAATCAACTAATTCAACAAATAAAAATTTGATTAAAACTCAAGTCTCAAGAGAGAATTTAAAGAGAGGCAGTTGGATTGACTAAATAAATTTATATATATTTGCAGCTCATATGTATTTTATCTAATCTAAGGAGTAAAAACTGGGATTAACTAGAATTTTCAGAAAACAGCTTATCAGAAAAAAAGAAATTGCGGTTTATTATAGAAAAATAAAAATACATCTGAATTTCGGTTTGTACAAATGATTTAAGTTAAATTATCCTATATAAATTAATATGTGTAACTTATATATTGACTTACATTTAAAAGAATTTAAATTTTAAAGTGGCATCAAAGTATTTAATCTATTATTATATTTATTTAATCGTATATTTAATAGATTTTGTTATTTATCATATTCCTTTTTGAATATTTATGATTTAGCATTTGTTAAATTATAAAGTCGCCTCAAAGTATTCAATATATTTATTTTTATTTTTATTTATCATACTCCTTAACATTTATCTTATTTATAATTTTACAATATTTGTTATTTTACGAAGTATTTATATATTTATTTATAGTAATTATTGCCTGATAATAATAATTGTTTGACCCTTTGGCATTTGGCCTTCTTACTAAACTAAGCCTAACAAAATATAGTGTTTTTATTAGATATGATCCGATCAGGGTTTCAACCCGAGATTTTTCAATTGAATAGCCGTCACTTTAACCACTGAACTATCACTCAGATGATATGTACATATTTTTTTCTATATAAATTATTGAACTGAAATTATTTTTAAGTATTAAAGTATTTTTATTTTAATATTTTTTATAATTTTTAAATTTGGATTACAGAAGAATTGGAGTTTAAAATCTCATATAAGTTATTAAAAACCTTTTTTTGAAATATCTTATAACTACTAATTTAACTAAATATGTATTTTAAAAACTCAAATAATATATATTTACAAACTATATATGTATATATTTTACAATTATAATATTAATACTATTGCAAACGATCTTTGAAGATCAAGTCATTAACTTACTTCACTTTCCTTCGCTGGTGATGCTTGAACAGACAGATAGACCAATCAATATTTTGCACATTTAAGTAAATAAAATTTAAAACTGATAAATATTTAAAAATTTGTTTGTATTTAACTTTTTGTTTGTAGTTTGTACATCCCTACACATTTTATTTTTCTTGTAAATAAGTCCTAAGCTCACTATCTAAGAAGCTAACTTTAATTGAGTTGTGTTTATTTATTTATTTTTGACTGATATTTATGTTTAATATTCGCAAGTTTCTTTCAAACTTATTTCAAAAAGGAAAGGTAAAAACAAAAATGAGTTGGAAATTTAAAGTAATAATGTAATAAATATTTTTTTTCTCTTTTTAATTTTTAAGTAAATTTTTATTTACTTGCAACGGATACCAGAATGCAATTTGTTGCAATTAAAAAAAAAAAATAAAAGTTTAAATAAAGTTTTGCTTTCTGTAGAAAAGAAAAAGAAAGAAACATTGAAACCAATATCGTAAATTAAAACATCAATATTGTGCAACAAATCCAACTACAGAAAAAGAAAAATTTTATATATTTATTATTTAAAACTATAAAATGACATTAAAGTTTTTCTCATCATTTTTTAAATTAATAGTTTTAGTTTTTTGCAATTACATAAAGTTTTTAATTTTTCCATTAAACTTTTTTTTTTCTCAATAAATACTCTGGTAAAAATATTGAGGACAATATTAAAATAAAAAAAAAATTTTATATTTTACTTAAATTTTTTTTTTAAATTTGTCAATCTATAGATTTTATTTAAAATGCGATAACTGGGTAATAACTTCATTAATTTAACCCATTCTAATATGTATATTTTTTAAACTTTAAACATAATAATAAAATTCGAAATAGATAGTATACGTACTTAAAACAATTTTTAATAAGAATTATATTTTCCATTTATAAAATATAAATGCTTAGAGTTCAAGCTCTGTTCCATGCAACCAATTGGGTCGAATACATAAAACTGGCCTTGAATTGACAATTCTGATTTTCAAGCAAAAAATTGCCTTGAATTCGTAGTGTTATAAATTTTAGCAGAATTTCAGTTTTATGTATTCGATCTAAAGTCAACTACGATGGATAAATAATTTCATAAAACTAGAATACTTTAGATATTTAGATTAATTTTAGTATTTGACATTTATTTATTTATTTATTTATTAACAGTTAGCTCTATCACATACAATGTCAAAAGTGAGTGATTCGGCCTTTCCTTTTTAGTTGGGGCAGGTATATATTTTTTTATTATGGTTTAAACTTATTTATTATTTTATTTATTAATGACATACAATTATAAATATTTTCACGCAATTTTGGAATCCTTTCTCCAATAGACATTGTGGGTCAGCTAATAGATATTTAATTATAAGTTATTTCTATATAATTTTATATTGTAAAATTCTATTTATTGAGTTTACTCAGCCAGAGATCAAACTCGGGATCTCTTGCATGAAAGCCCGGCGCCACAACCACTGTGCCATCGGCTGGTATAAACTATTATTGATATAAATTATAAATTATATTAGAAATCATCGAATAAAAATATATTTTATATATAAATTTCAAATAAAAATATATTTAATATATAAAATAAATATATAATCATCCTTAGAGTGGGTTAAATTAATTCACTTATTACATAGTTATTGCATTTTAAATAAAATCTATAGATTGAAAAATATATAAATTTATTATAACATTTAAAGAAGTCCTTCACTCATCTAAAAAAGCTTGCTATAAAAAATGTAATCAAACTTTATTATTATAATCTATACTAATAATTTTTATCCTGAATAAACATAAATTTGAAAATTCTTGTGTACAATCCAATTAAAATTTTTAAAACAAATAAATTATATTTTTATTGATTTCTTTTAAGTATCACTTAAAATTCAAAATATGAATCTAAAAAATTGTTTTTAATTTTTTATTCATTTTTGATTTTTAGATTTTACATTAAAATTTAATTATTAATTTTATTAAAACTATAACATCAATTAAATTGATATTTTTATAGTTGCACTTTCAATATTTTTTAAATTTTCTATTAAAATTTAATTTATATATACAGTCCTTTTTATTCGTCTGTTAAAAAAACCACCCACCTACCTTTCCACTTATTAAATAATTAATATAAAATTAAAAACAAGGATCAAAATATTTTATGTTTTTTTTTTGTGTATTTTTTTTTGGTTTATATATTTCTGCAAAATTAAATACAAAAACAAAAGGCCACCCACATAATATAACCACTAAATAACAACCGCGTAAATAAAAAAAGAACAAAAACAAAAAATACGTAAAAAAAAAATTTATTAAAATCTTTTAAAGGAAACAGTGGCAACACAGTACAAGTATTTAGAAATGACCTCCTGCCCAAAATAACCGCAATCTAATATTATTATTTTGATAACAAATAAAATCAGCAGTAGGTAGCAAAAAAATAACCCAAAAAAAAAGAAAAAGAATCGTTTTGTTTCTGTTTTTTTTTTTTTTTTTTGCTTTGTTAAATAGAAACTAATTATTATGGTGACCTTTCCTCATCCTTTCATTCAATTCTCATCTTTATGCCTTGAATGACAATCAATTTTCATTGTAAGTATATATATATTTTATACATATATACATATATAAAATATAAAATTTTGTAAATCAATTTTATTTTTTAAAAAAAAAAAACAAAAATTCTATACCATAAATACTGTTATTTTGCAAAAAATAATTCTGAAACCAATTAAATTTGATCTACGTGACTTAAACCACTTAGGTTGGTTTACAAAAAAAATATTTCTATGTTTTTTGTAAAATATAGAAAATAGAAACCACATTTAGGGAATAAAAAAACAAAAAAAAAATGTTTTAAATTTTACAATATTGGTTATTACACAGTACTAATAACATTTTTTGATAATAACTGTAAAATATAAGAGAATTATTTTATAAAAATATTTTATACAATATTTGTCTATTAAATTTCTAGGTAATTTTAAAACATATGATTGAATAACTTGAAAAGTGTTTCAAAAGTATGTATATATAAATATATATACATATATGTGTTTATAAAAAAATCAGGTTAAACTTTAGATAGTTTTACCTTCAAAAAATAGATGGAAAATAAAGTGGCCAAACTTTTTTTATTTTAATTTATTTATTTATAATTAGTTCTAGGAAAACACTAAATATTGCCTGATATTATTATAGGTAAAAGTTTGGCATTTGGGTTTCTTAAATTAAATACTTTCTATTTATTTATAACTACAATATTATTTATTTTGTTTATATTATACATTTGCATATTTAAATTATACTAGTAACGCCCTGTGCTCGAAATTCGAGCTCTTTGTGCTTTTAAATTTACATAAAAAATCCGTTTTGTATAATTTATATTAGACTAATATTATACAAAACTTATTTTTTTTTTCCTATGCATACTAAAATTGATGGCAACAGTTCTTTCGTTTGAAATTTCCTTATTAAAAAAAAATTTATAATTTTTTCAATTATAAAAACGTTTTTAAGTATTTTTGAATTTTATTCCTGTAGCTTAACGCGCTTTAAAGAGAGTATAATTTTGCACAGATTACACAAAAAAAGCGATTTAAATTCTAAATATAAATAGTGTTCTAAAATATATAATGTTCTGAAAATTTGATGATGATGTATTCTGTATCGTAATTAAAAAGCTTATTAATAGAGCATAATATGTACAACAAAATTTAACATACCTATCATAATTCATAAGTAAATAAGTTAAGTACTTAGTATTATATTATATTGAAGCTGCCAAAATACAAAATAATAGTTAAGTTGACAGAAGTCGAGATTTTTTTTAAAATCACAATTTTAAGATTTATAACATATCTATATTGATGATTTTTTCCTCCCCTTATTCCATTTTTAAATTTAGTAGCTACATAGGCAAATAAGCACTACATTTCAATAATAAAATCTGAAATTTTTACTCCAAATGTATGTACATATACAAAAAATGGTTCTGAATTCTTTACTTTACTTTATATTATACCTATTTGTATAGGAGTGAACTACTCTTTTTACAGCTACACCACACCGCCTCTTGAAGAATAGTAGATGAAAGAAGTAGATAATTAAATATTTATTTTATCTAAATTAAAGCATACGACGTACAATTTTTATACGGCAGTACGTCAATATGTCTATCTATATATCCGTAAATTGATACGCGCGTACACACAAAAATATTTATTTGAATGTTTTAATTTACAACAAAAAATTTTATTAATTTCATATAATAGGTATATTTTGAATTTTTTTCAATATAAGATATTTTTTAAAACATAATCTTAGAAATATAAGAAAAACCAAAAACCATTTGTCAATTTGTAAATTTTAAAAATCCGATTACAGTACATCGCGTTACGCGTATTTTGGTTGCTCTCATGAAAATTCATGTACTTATTTATTTGTAAATTTTTTGACAGAAATTATACGTCAACTTTTATTTAAGTTTAAGATTATTTTTTAGTTTTTTTTGCGAACATATTATAGGTATTTTCAATTATTTTGAATGTATGTTTTTTTAAAAAATAAAAATTTTATTTTAATATATTTTATTTTAAAATCTAAATCGTAGCAACATCAGAAAAAACAATTACAATATTATTATACGCTTTATCAAATTTTAAAATTTTAAATTCCGAAGTACAGTACACAACATACCTACTTATTTCAAATTTTTTTGACAGAAACTGCATGCCGTACGAGTTTATTCTGGTTGATCTGTAAAGAACACATAATTTTTCTTAAGAAATGTTATTTTTTTGTTTCTGCAAACATACTATAGGTATTTCAATTATTTTGAATATATGTAAAGTATTTTTTAAAAAAAATATAGGTATTTTTAAAAACAATATTATTTTAAAATATTTTATTTTTAGAACAATAACAACATAAGAAAAAACAATAACTTTTTTATATGCTTTGTCAATGTTTAAATTTTAAAAATTCGAGGTACAGTAAGTTATTCTCATGTAATATCATGTACTTAACTACTAATTTAAAACACCATAAGCGTTGATTTTGGTTAGGCCCAAAGGAACAAATCATTTAAATTGCAAATTATTTTTTTAAGAAAGATTTTTCGTTTTTAATTTTTTGCAAACATATTTCAATTATTTTGAATATATATGTATGTTTTAAAAAAAATTATTTTAAAAAAATATCATTTTAAAATATTTTATTTTTAAAATTTAATCGTAGCAACATAAGAAAAAACAATTTACAATATTTTTATACGCTTTGTCAATTTTTAAATTTTAAAACTCCGAGGTACAGTACGTCGCGTATGCTTTCATGTAAATTTCTTTAAATAACAACTTATTTCAAAATTTTTTGACAGAAACTGAACGCCGTACACGCTGAATTTGGTTGATCCATAAGTAACAAATCATTTTTCTTAAGAAATATTATTTATCAGAAGTCGGTTTCTTATTTTACAAAAAATTTAAAAAAACCAACAACAATATAAGATTTAAAAAAAAAAAATTTTTAAGCAAACGAAAACAAAGTACAGTACTTTTCGGTTATAACGACCATGATGGGACGAAAAATATTCGTCGTAATAAACGAATGTCGTTTTAAAAGAATGCTGTGAATTTTGAAAAATTAGTATAAAACTTGAACATTGTAGAATGTGCTGATTCTAGAATGGACACTTCGAACTCATTTGCTAAAATTTTATTTGATGTGTCAGCCTCAAGCCTATGTATAGTGCTTTTTCTTCTATTGAAATTTTTTTTGTATTTTTAATACGTTATTAGGATTTTTTTTATATTCAAAACTAAATAAAAAAGACTTAATTAATTGCCAAGCAACATAATTAGATATAATAAGTTTAAATAAAAGAAATATCAATGTAATAAAAAACTTACATTTTTAGGTAAAATTTAATTCTTTGGCAAAAAGTGTAAAGTTTAGTATAATTAAAATTGCACCGAGTTCGTTATAAATGAAAACTACTGTATAAACCAAATGTATTGCTTTTATTTTGAATCGAAGAGAACTCATTTTTTTTCGTTCACTTTTTAAGATAAAGAAAAAACAAAAACAAAAAAAAAATTTTAAAAAAATTTAAATCTCCTTGTTCATTGAATAAAAAAGAGAGATATACATAAGTCGGCGCCTATAATATATAGTTTGATTGAGCTGCGAATACAACCGAAAATGCATTACTTTTACCCAGAAAGTCGGCGCATAATATTAGAGTCATAAGCCTTAACTTTTAACAGCGTGACCGTTAAATTCAAATTTACGTTAATTTAAAGACGGGTTTTCACCTGAAAAAACGCAATATTCTAAAAAAAAAATATCATTGTCCTATGAAAACAAAACAAACCTTTCTTTTGGTTGTTGTTTCATTAAAATTGGTCAAATAGTTTGTCGTAAAAAAGGATGTTTATATTTGTATGGGAAAAAATAAGCCGATTAAATATTATGATTTGGTCACCATGGGAATTTGAAAAGAAAAATTATTATTCCGCACCCTTCGGTTAGTAAGTCAAATGCTTATTTACTAACTTACCGTGGCCCTTTTTACATAATTTTATCGTGTTTAATATTAATTAATTTTATTATATATAATTATAATTTAATGCTTTCTTTAAAATAATTCTAATGCAGTACGATGGGGTCTAAAGTGTCTATTTCGAAAATGTGGAAGTTTTTAATTTGTTGAAAAAAACATTTTAAGAAGTGCTAAAGAGTAAAATGTCGGTTGGTGATAAAAGTGCTATGGTTCAAATATTCACCATTTTGCAATTTGCAATATCTTAAAATATACTAGCTGGTTTTTTAAGATATTTTCTTGTATCTTTTAGTATTATACTTTTACTAAGATTCCTTTCTTATTTGGCCAAACCTATATACATTATTATGTAGAGAAGTAATGCATTTCTAGATTAATGCGTACATGTGGATGGGATAAAAATGATGTTCTTTCAAATAAGCAAACAATTTAAAGATAAAAATGTATTTAATACAGTTTCTTATTTAAATTATTCGTAGTTTAGATTCGATAAATAAATACAATTTTCGTTTTTACTAGAAACTGGTGTAAAACATAAAAAGTAATCCATTGAAACTGTACAAAGTTCCTTTTTGGGTAATTTGAGTCTTTAGCATTCTCAATTCAAGCCCTTTTTAAATCAAACTACGGTGCAAACATTATATATGTTAATGTAAAATTTCGTTTCGAGGTTGAGGATTTGAAAAAAATTTTAGAGAATTGGATATAAAAAATTTTGAATTATGGGAAATGCATATTTAATAATGTCTCTGTTACTCCTAATAAAAGAAACTAGAAATTTTGAATTAAAAAATGTTCTTTTTATATTAGAAATGCAGACAAATAACAATTTTCAAGTCACGTAATATTATATGATATCTTTTTAATTAAAACTTTTTATCTAATAAGTTCATATATAATTAATTGATTAGCTTTGTAATTGAATTTATAATATTCTGTACATTATTTTAATAGTGTGCCAAAAATTTAATATTTAATCAAACGAAAAAAAAATCAAAACAAATTTAATATCAATCCTTTTAACATTAAAAACAAACCTACGTGACTGTTCCTTTAAACTAAAATTTGAAACCACTGGATATACTTTCTATTAATAATAATAACAAAATTTATAATAAATATTTACATTACTGGAACGTTGTTTCAGAGTTAAAACCATTTTTTTTTTTATACATAGATACATTTTTTTTTTTTTTGTTTTGTATCTAGCCCAAAAATTTTGATGTAATTCTAACCTCAAAATGAATGTATATAACCTTTTTCTATTTCAAACATTATAAAATTGATGTTTGATATATCAAAAAATCTAGTTTGGGAATAAAAAGTAATATTACACTTACGTATTATATAAAAGTTAATTTATGTTTGTAAGTGTGTTTTTTAACTATGTAATATAATCAAAAAATAAAATCTCAAATACAACTAAATTGCTAACGGGTAATTCAATATAAAACAGTATAAGTATCCTTTATTTTTGTATCCTTTTTTTTGTGTTTTTTATTTTATGTTTTGCAATTAATGATAAGTTGAAACTTTCATTGTTTTTATGCAGGAAAAATTTTATATATATGTATATATATATATATAATTTTATTTAAAATCCTTGAAATTTTTGATTTTTGCATAATGGTCGTTACTATCAGAGGTCTAAATTATAAATTCTACTTGAATGTTATTTAAGTTCATAAGCTAGTCAATTAAAACTAAAAACAAATATCTAGAAATGATTGACATTTTCAACTTAAAAATGGGGGCTTAGAAGTTCCTGGTCTTGTATTGAAAATTAAAAAGTTAAGCTATAGTCGTTCAAAATTAAATGCAATAAACTGGTAACGATTGAAGTTTGTATTTTAAAAGTGGATGCTTACACGATAACTAAACACTAGGAACGGATTCATTTATACATAATATTTAAGCTTAGTTGCAAGAGGTAGGAAAAAAGGATATTAAGTGGAAATTTGGTAGTAGATTGCAAATTTATCTGAAATGATTTGAAAAGATTCGTTTTGAATTTTTGCAAGTTTTTTTGCAAGTTGAAAATGGAACGTTATTTACAGAGGATAACACATTAGATGGAAGCATGTTCCGCATTTTAGCAGTTCGCACAACAAATGAGTTTCCACGACCAGTTTTAAATCATCTTTGAAATTCCACAGTGTATAAATGGGTACTTGCTGCTCCTCTGGTGTTCAGTTGACATTGTTTAAGGGGAGGAATATTTGACTTTAGTTCAATATAGCAAGTGTTAACAGAGAATCTATAAAACAGAGAAATCACCTCAATATTTCGACGAGAGTTAAGAGGAGTAAGTGTTACTTAATGGACAAGTCTGGTCCATTAATTGTCAAGCTCGGTTTTGAATTTTGTCGCGGTGCTCTCCTTTAAATTGGTATAAATTTAATTTTAATTTTGCAGTATAAAATTAATTTAGGTTATTTTAAATTTCATATTTTTTTTTTCAAATTTCCATTGGTTCAACAATTAGGCTAAAAAGTCTGTACACTAGTTACATGGATCTATTGTATTAAAATTTCAATTTTATATTTAAATTTAAAACTTTTAAACAAGAAAAAGTTGTAAGGCAATTGCAAAATTCACCTTGAGTTCCTAAAAAAATTTCAAACTTTACCTTGGATGTTAGCTTTTAAGTGGAACAACATTTAATAATTTGTCTTTGTTTAAAAATACGGATACTTTTTTTTAATACAACAGTATGAGTTTTCATTTGTGTGTCCTTAGTATATATAAATAACATTATATATACACCCATATACTTTTGAACAAACAATTCACAAACAAAAAATAAAAAATAGGATACATTGAATTGAAGGGGTTGAATAAAAATAATAAAGAAAAACAAAAATAGAACTAAAAAAAAAATCCATTGGGTATATTCAACAGCTTGTTCGTTTGTTGGGTTATAAAATGAAATGTTATTAAAAATCCTTTATTTTTATTTTCTGTTATTTGGTTTTTAAAAATAGACCCTTTTTGGTACTTTTCTATTCCCCTCCGGTTTCTTTTTTTTTATATTAAAAATATTTGAAATAAGATAGAAGAGTTTGCAAGAAGGATATTTTGATATATATATTTTTTTTTGGGACTACAAAAGGTTTTAAAATAATTTCACTTTAGGGTGTATTTTAGAGTGAATTAAATTGTATTTATTTTCACTTGTTTTGGTTTTTTTTTCTGTTTTTGTTTCTTTCCTTCATTATATGTTATTAATATTTAACATTCATATTATTTATTTGATTATTATTATCATTGTTATGTCTAGAGAAAGAAATTGATTTAAATTGAAATTATTAAAGAAAAAAAATATTTTAGGGTTAAAATATTGTAAAAGATATTTAGGAAAAACATGAGTATAATTTAACTAATATTATAATTGGTTTGGGAAAAAATTTTGGGTTTACCATAAAATTATGAAATAAAAAAAAAAAAACAAAGAAATGACCTGTAAAAAATTATTTTACATTTATTAAATGTACTTCCTCTATCAAATTTTTTGTACGAAAGCTTCTCTCCTTCTTAATCCTGTTTCGATTGTCCAGGGATTTACTTATTTAGTTAACAATAAATTTCTATGTAATTTTTCGAATAACAAACGATTATGAAAATGTTAAAACCCTTTTGTATATAGTTTAAATAAAAATTAAATTAAATTAATATTAAATTGCATTTAATTACGTTTGTTAAACGAATAAAATTAAATTACACTTTACTGCATTGATTAAGCCATTTTAAATTCATTGTAACTTTAATGTTTAGAATTTATCTTAAGTTTAATAAACTTGAACTCAATTAAGACAAAAGTTGACTAGGGTAATAACTTTTAAATTAATTGAAATTGATACAATTCACTTAAAATTTATATCATTTTCATCTAGTCTATTTTATTTTTATTATGAAAGTATCTGAATATAAATTCTAATGTATATAATCTACAAAATATAAAATTACTTTTTATTTAATTTTATTAATTAATTTTCTTGTTATAAATCACTTTAAGAAAAATTTCTTAATTTTCAACATTTCTTAACACAATTTCTTTTAATAATTGATTAGATTTTCAGAATAATAATTTTTATTAATTAATTTTTATCAAGTTTGATAAGTTATATTAAATATCATTATTGCCTTAAAATTAAATCTTATATATGTATAAGTATATATATGTATATTCATATTCAAGTATAGTAATATCGTATAAAAATTATAATGTTAAATACATTTTAATTGTAGCAATCATCTCAATATTAATTACATATAGATAATTAGGGAAAAGTAGTAGAAGAACTTTAGAAAAGAAAAAAAAAGATAATAGAATGAGGAATAAAAATCAAGAAAATAATTAATCAGATAAATATTTATCGTTATCACAATTAACATTTGATTATATTTTTATTTCAATAGAATAATCTATTCTACAGATTTAATTTTACTTTCAGTTTTCCTTAAAATTTATACATAGTTAATGGTTCATAGGGTTTAAAATTAATTTAATAAAATCATATAATAGTTAGAATTACTAGTTATATCTTATTAGTTATAACTATCATTTTCAGTATTTCCATCTTCCATCCATTTTATTCAGTACCTTCTAAAAAACTTTTCTTATATAGGTATCCATAATATATTATATAAAGTTTATAATCAAAAAGAAAATATTTAGCCCCTAAAACTATGCAATCTTAGAATAATTTTTTTATTACTTAAATTAATTTGATTGAGTAAATTAATTAAAAAAAATTAAGTAAATTAAAGTAATAAATTAAAATACCGCCAAACAGCTAGACACACTCTAGTAAAAAAACAATTTTTAAAGATTCTTTAAATAGAAAAGAAAAACTAATTAGAACAAGAATTAAATACACAAAAAAAAACTTTTGAATAAAAAATCTCAATCTGATTAATTATTATCAATCATATCATGTTAATTATTATTAACATAACTAATTTGAGTAGAAAAGGAAAAAAAATGTTAATAAATCCCACCTGGTGATTCAGCATGAAAAGAGACAAAATAAAAAAAAAAGGAAAATTCGCAACACTTGAAAAATTTAAGTTTTTCCTTTATATCATACTTCATCTCTTTCTCTTCTACTTCTTAAATACAAATCATGTTTTAGGAAATTAATTTTTTTTCATTATGTTTCTCTCCTGTTTTTTTTGTACTCATTATTATTATCTCCAAAATTTAGTGGAACAAACTAATAATAAGTTTTTGAAAAACTTAAAGGATATTTAAGAGATTAGTGAATAATTTTCTACTTTGATTTCATTATCCTTTTTTTATCCATATTTTCTTCTTCTCCTCACTTTAATTTTTGAGTGAAAATTATAAAAGACTTTTAAATTTTCATTGCAAACAGTTTATCAGATTTGTTATATTAGTTATAGTTGGGTTTTTTAAGATTTTGGTAATTTTCAGAAAAAAAAATCCATAATAAATTCATTATGCAATAGCATCACTTGAAAATTTTTCAAATTTATTAGGATTGTGTTAAACTAAAAAAAAAAAAATAAAAACAACTAAAAGAAAAGATGAATTTGCTTACAAATAGTTACTTTTATATAAAGAGATAATAAAAAAATAAATTAAAATTTGTGAAATTTGCTTAAAAATTAAAAGAAATGTAGAAATAGGATGGATAGAGATAGAAAATATTTTAATAGAATTGTATTAAAAAAAAAATTTTGATGTTATAAATTAAAAGTGGTTATTTAAAATGTAAAAAATTTCTTTTAAATGACAAAATTAACTTATAAAATGAAAAATATATAATTTTAAATTTTAAAGAATTATAATTTAGAAAAGAAATTTATTTTATATATTTTAGGTATTTTAAAAAGTTATTAATTTCATCTTACAATATTAGCTATGACAATTAATACAATTTTTACGATATTTTTTTATTAGATGACCAGAGTTTGAACGCTCAACTTTCCGCATGAAGAGGGCGTCTTTTACATTACGTCATTGATCAGAACTTATATATAATACCGAAATATATATCTTAAAAACCAATATTCTAAAACAAAACTTCTGATTAAATAATTCATATTTCTATAATATATAATCAAAATCTTTCATATTATTAAGAGAATGAAGGATATTAACAATGCCTTTTTAAGTTACTTATTTATTGTTTTTTTGTGAACCTTATTGAAGATACATAACTTTTAAGTATAATGGTCTTAATAAAGCCCCCGAAACAAGAAAAATTGTATTTTATATTTATTTTTTATTTATTTATTTAATTTCTCTAAAAGAGCCTTTGGGCTCGTACAGAGTTCCTATATGTTTTCTTATGATATAATAGTTAATTTGATTTAATTTAATTTAGTTTAAGTGCAATTTTCAATAATTTAATTAATTTAAATGGTATAACAAAAAATATATATGTATATATGTAATATGCTAATATTTACTTTGTAAAATGGCAATGGTTACATTAGATGAGAACTTTACGCTTATAGATAATCAAGTTATTTAGAATGTATAATTTTAATATTTACTTATGTACAAGTTTTTACAATATTTTTTAAATGGATGATAATTTAAGGTCTTAATGTTATTTGGTATACTGTTATATTGTTTTACACTGCTATTAAATATTGGCTCCAGTCCCTGCAAGTTGTTGCTGGCAACTGTCCTAATGTGGTGAGCACTGCGGGTGTTGTATTCATGAACTTCGTTATTGGTTGTTACTTCAGTGTTAGACTTGATGTTGTTTGTGTTCATGTTATAGATGTGTAGTGTTTGTGTATAACGAATTAGGTCTTCAATTTTAAGGATTTCATATTCTTTATGCATTGAATTTGTTGAAGTACGAATTGGCAAGTTGTAGAGATTTTTTATGGTCCTATTTTGGATTTTTTGAAGATTTTTTATATTGTTATTGAATGTATTTCCCCATACTCCTATACCATAGGAAATTATGCTATGGAAAAGACTATAGTATACTGATTTTTTTAAACAATGTGGGAGTCTTCTTCCTAGTTTTTTTAGTAATCCGGCTACCCTGCGAAGTTTAGGCAACAAATCATTAACTTGTGGGTTCCAGTTTAAATCTTCGTCAAGTGTAACACCTAGGTATTTATATTTGCTAACTCTTTGAATTGTGTTATTATTATACTTAACATTAAAGTTGACGCTTTTTGATTTAAATAGCATTAGTTTTGTTTTATTTACGTTAACTGTGAGTTTATGTTTTGACATCCACGCATGTATCAGTGACATGTCATTATTCATTGTTTTTTCCAGTTCACGTAAATTATTTTCGTCGTACACTAATATTAGGTCGTCAGCAAATAAAAATTTACCACAGTTCAATTGCAAATTTGCTATACTACTAATGTAGCAGCAGAAGAGTGAAGGACCCAATGAACTGCCTTGTACAACTCCATATTCGATGTTTTGCTTTTTACTTTTAATCTCGTCCAATTCGACATATTGGTATCTGTTTTTGAAGTAATTTTCAAACCATTTGTGTTCACTGCCCATTATCCCATGTTCATATAAGATTTTTAGTAGTGTTTTCCTATCTACTGTGTCGAATGCCTTTGCTAGATCAAAAAATATGACACCAACTTTTTTATCTTTACTAACATTAGTTTGGATGCGTGTGACAACATCAAATAGCGCTGCACTCGTATTCGATTTCTTAGAAAAACCGTATTGTGATTTGCAGAGTAGCTGGTTGTGTTGCAGATACTCAATTAATTGTTCGTTAATATGTGTCTCAAGTATTTTACTGAAAATTGAAGGAATAGATATGGGTCTAAAGTTGTTAAAGTTCAATCTATCTCCACAATTTTTATAAATTGGAATTACTCTAGCAATTTTCAGATTGTCTGGAACTTTACTTTCCGCTATTGATTTATTTATTAATAAAGTTATTGATTCAGCCAGTTCATATTTGCATGTTTTAATTATTTCTGTGCTAATTCCGTCTGCGTCGACGCTTTTTGATAATTTAATTTTCTCTATAATGTTAATTGTTTGGTTTAAATCAATTTTATTAAACGTTAATCTTTTATCAGTTCTTACACTTGGATAATAAATTGGATCATAGTTTGCTGTCATATTTTTGCCAATGTTACAATAAAATTTGTTTAACTTGTCTATTTCGTTTTTTTTATCATTTGTAGAAAGATTTCTATTTTTGAAAAGATCGTTTTGGTTTTTCGCTATTGTGTTATCTGTGGCAATGTTTTTAACAAAATTCCATATTTTTTTCGGATCGTTACCACATTCATAAAATTTTTTCTTATCGTATTCCCTTTGTTTTCTTCTTTTTAAAGAAGTGAATTTATTTAGCCAAAATTTATATTTTTCTTTGAAGTATATGTCATCATAATTTAGGCAATGCTTTCTGTGCCAGAAGTTTTTTAATTTTAATAAGTTTTTACATTCTTTATCAAACCATGGCATACCGAATTTTCGTTTTTTCTCTTTGACAGTTTTTTCTTTGGTTGATAGTTTTATAAAATTTTGAAGATTTTTTGTAAGATTTTCGCTAATTGTACTGGCAGTACTTTCTGTTGGATTATCGGTAATGTAGTTTTTTATTTGACATTTCAGTTGGTTAATATTTACTTTTTTGACAGTGTGTTTATTTTTTAATATTTTGTCAATTTTTTGTTTATTTATTTCTACAAATAAGAGGTGATGATCTGTAAAATCTGTTTTAATATGATTAATATTTATATTTTGTTTTAGGTCATTGCAGAGTACATGATCAATGCAGCTACTCGAGGCAGGTCTGGTGATGTTTGAATTGCAGAAATAAAAACCGTAGCTTTCCATAATATTTTTGTAATCGTTTATTGTATTTGTGTTATTGAGAATATTAAAATTAAAATCACCCAAGATGATAGTGTTTTTGTTTGCAACCATATCTAAATGTGATTCTAATAATTTTAAGAATGTGTTTATTGAGTCTCTACTATTATTTGGTGATCTATAAATTGTTGATAT
Source organism: Dolichopus griseipennis (assembly GCA_963082915.1). NCBI lineage: Eukaryota > Metazoa > Arthropoda > Insecta > Diptera > Dolichopodidae > Dolichopus > Dolichopus griseipennis. Next base: position 65,997,927 of record OY720445.1, read on the forward strand.
GAAAAAATGTTGTGTTTTGTTTTTAATTTGAATTGTGATTATATTATTAAAGTTATCAGTATATGATTTGTGTAATTCGTAGTTTAAACAATTGTGGATGAAGAAACAGACACCCCCACCACGTCGGTTGTTGCGACATGACAACAATTTAGAGTAGTTGGGAATATTGACCAAGTCAATTTCGTCATCTTTAATCCAAGTTTCGGCAATGGCTATTATATGAATAATGTTTTTTACAGTGTCAAGAATATAAGTTATATCATCCATTTTATGTCTTAAGCTTCGTACATTGAGATATAGAATTTTTAGCGTAATATCATTTTCGAACTTGAGATTTTTAATACAATTTATGTGTCTTGTTGTGGTGTTAATTGGTAAAGTATTGTAATCTATTTCGTTATTAATCGACATTTAAGTTTAGAAGATTATTTTCTTGTAATATTTGGTATGTTTTTCCTGTGTCAGTTTTCTTTACAAATACTTTACCGCCCTTTACCCACGCATATTTTATTTTTTTAGCTCTTTTTAAATCCCTTGATTTTTTGAAAAGCAAACTGAAATAAAAATAAAAATTTAATTACTAATGTAATATTACATTACTAAATTACAATTCTATTTTCAAATTAAAAAAGAGAATTTTTATAAAGAGAATATTTAAAATTATTTGAATTCAAATTGATTGAACTCTTTTATTTTTTAATATCATATTTCCTTTTTAAAACCGGTTTATATTTTTTACATATACAAAATAAAAAAAGTCTTTAGTAAATAAACATCAATTTTTCCTCAATTTATTACTGTTATATTTATTTTTCATTTGGTTTTTGGTAAGAGAAGAAAATTTTGTCATTATTTTTTCGTTATATTTGAATTTTGTTCATTTTGGTCAAAATACAAAAATATATGTACAATTATAATATATGTATATTAATCCTTTTCAATATATTGAATCCTTTTTCTTTCATTCAAAAACTAATGAACAGACAGTTTGAAAGGTTATATAAATGTTAAAAAGGTCTAAATATAAGTGGTTAGGAGAAGGAATAAAGAATAATATAGAATTATTTATATATTTATATATATTTTAGAAAATATAATATGGTTTAAAATATAAGAAAATGTCAAAAATGTTACAATTTTTATTGTTTCAATTTAAGTTTGTTTTACAATTTATAAAATAAAAAATAAGTGAAACAAAAGAATAACTTAAATATATAAATAACATAATTTTTCAATAATTTAGTATAATATTGTTTTCAATTTCGTATCATTTGTTTTAATTTGGTCTATAATTGCGTATAACAAAAGTTATTGCATAAAATCATATTTTGCTTCAGAGATTTTATTTGATGACGAATATCATCTCATTGGAACATAATTTCAATAAGATTATTTAATTTTCAATCAACCAATTTAAATTTTTCAAATTGAATACTATATTTAAACTTTTATTATATTAATATATATTTCTAGTTATTTTTAAGAAAATAAAAGACAGACGAACAAAATTTGGATATTAAAAAATATCTTAAATATCAATTAATAATCAAATAAATATTTATGCTTACTCATTTCTAAATATAATTACTCATTTCAAATATACTAAATATAATATGTATATATACTATAAATATTTGTGCATATTTTTATTTTTAAAGATATTATTTAATAAAAAAATTTTATTCTAATTTTGAAATTGTATATCTGTCCATTTTTTTGTCGAATCAAATATTATTTCAAAAAACTAAGCAAGTTTAATCTTTTTTATTCAATTGTTACTCAATTTTTACACATTTTATTTTTTAAAAGATTTGTTGTTTCATATGTTTTTTTTTTTATTTTCGATCCTTTTTTAGAAAGTCTAATTAGCTTTGAATTCTACTACAGAAAGTATTTAGATACTTTGAATATTGAGCTCCTATTCCAAAATTAACTGTTTAATGGATCATTAATGATCAATTAAATTGTGGAGCTATCACACACTTCTTTTGCACTATTCAATTTCTTATGAATAGTGAATAATATCATAATGTAAAAATGTTCTGAAGTTTTAAGAAATAAACCCCTTTTTCTCGTTCAGCTGGTTTGGAAATTAGATTGATAAGCAAATGGATAAAAATAGAACTATCCATTAAATTCTAATCAATTAATGGGCCATTAGGCTACAAAAAAATTTGTATGTTTAATTTTATTTAAATATATTGTAAACAAATATACTATATATATAAATATACTATAAAGTATACTATACTGTAATTTTAATAACGATAGAAATTATATTTATTTGATTATTAATTTTTATTTTCTTTTTTTTTATTAGTATTTTATTTATTTATATATTTATTGTTTTTTTGATTAATTTTTATATAATATTTATTTGTAGAATGAATAGTAGACTTTTGAATGAAAGTTTTCTTATGCCTTAAACAAAAATAAAAACATAATAAAAAAAACACAAAAAAGAAAATGATTCGACTACTTTAATATTTAATATTTCATTAGAAAGAACACATTTTCATAAACAAATAAAAAACAAAAAATAAAAAAGAAAATGTACCTACCTGAATCAAGAATCCTTTAGAAATTTAACTTTATTATATAAAAAATTTTTCACAAACCTATCAAAGTCTAACAAATTTAGAAAATTTTTTTATAAAATTATACAAAAGTGTGGAAAATTTGGAAATTTGGTTGAAAAAGTATTTATATACCATAGTATTCATTACAATATATATATATATATATATATATATATATATATATATATACATGTACACGTGTATGAATATTAGTATATATTATGTATGTATAATATTATTTCATACGTATATATATATAAGAATACAAATTTTTTAGTTTTTATTATATAATATTAACTCCATTTAAAGATGATTATATTATACTAAAATTTTATTATATTTAGTTAGGATTCCTTAAATATATATAAATGTATGTTTATATACTTTATGCAAACATATGTATATTTAAGTTGGATTCTTTATGTCAATATATATAATGTATTTACAGTATTGTACAAAAATTCATATATATTTTTTTAAAATTGAATTTTAAATTTAAAATTTTGAACTTAATAAGCTAAAACGAATATTATATTTGTAAATATTACTTGAATTATTATTAGTTAACTTGAATTATTAATTATTAGTAATGAGAAATTATTGATTTATATTTATGTATCCGTGAGTTATAAGTACGAATTGAATTATTTATTTATAAATTAATTTTGTATTTGATAAACAATTATTAAATTTTTAATATTTGTGAACCTAATTATCTAGCAAAGTATAAATTGAAAATTAGAAAACAGTTCTTCCATTGCTCTTCAGATTCGGAAAACTCCTGTACTGAGAGTTGAGTGACCCAGTAATACGAAATATTTCAATAAAATGAGATTACAGTGCAAATAAGGATAATATGTAATCCTTTGCTACAGGAAATTATTTTCGAGAAACTATCCAATTAAAAGTATAGTAAAAATAAAAATATCAAATGATATAAAAAATTTCCAATACTGTATTTTAATAAATTATGTAATATTAATATAAAAGAATGAAAATTTAATAATAATAATAAAATAAATCCTTTCTTTCAATGAAAATTTTCATTATTACAAACACAAAAAAAAGGGTATAATTGTAAATGACAGAAGAATGGCAGATACTTTAAAATAAGAAGGGATGATTTTTTGTTTTGTATGGTTTTTAATACTTTCTCTTTTATTTAATTCAATTTTCGTTTTTTTCTAAGGTTGCCTTTTTTATCTCATTCTATTTCTTTTTTTGATATTTTTTATCTCTTTCTATTTTTAGCCTATTTTTAAAAAAAAAAGTTTTTTTTTATTTATATACACTGGTTTCCATTACAAACTGTGCACTCGGTTTAATATATGTTATATATATTTAAAAGTATTATTAATCAGCGATGGATTTCCTTACTGTTAATTAATTTCTTATATACAGGGTATGCACAAGAGCAAAAATCACAAAATGTGTGATAGGAGTAATTAAAACACCCAAAAAAGAATTCTGTAAGCCACTATTTTAAAAATTGTTATGAATGAAATTAGCTACCCAGTGCCTCTTTTCTCGTTGATTTTCAACTTCCGAACGTCATATGTATCTTATGTAATGTAAACACGATTGATGTAATGTAAGAAAATAAAAATATTTGAGAATATTAGCTAGCAACTAGACTGGAAGGAAATAATACAAATTCCTAGATTAGTATATTTAAAATAAATAGCATAACAAATACACCATATTCAATTAAATGGTTCCCAAAAATAAAAACTTTTAAAATGTTCACTTTATGCAGTTTGTATTGATGCTCAGTGTATCACATATACTCATAAAATATTTTAAATGTAAAAATTATTGTATTAAATATTTTATTCTCTTAAAAAAAAATGAAATATCATTTAAATGAAAACGAGACAAAAAAAAATTGAATTGAAACTGTGAGAAAGAGAAAGCGGTTTAATATTATAAAATAATTTAATTTAAAAAAAATAAAAGACATTTCATATGCACAATATTACTTTGAAAATATAAAAACAAAAGTAATATTCGAATTTAAAATCAAAATGAATTGTTAAGGTAGAAAATTGTTCAGAAGAAAATAGGAATGAAAAATGAGTGAAAATGGGTTTAAAGTAAATGGTTTAAAAACAATAACAGAAAAATATGAAAATTACGTTTCAACTACGTCAAAAAAAAAACAGAGACAAAAAATTTTTTTAAATATTATTTCGATATTGTAATAGGTTTTTTTTTAAGTTAAATTTAAATTTAAAATTATAAATAAAAAAAAAATTCAAAAAAATATGTTTATATAATTTTTGGAAATATCTTTGATTATTGAAAATAAGCTTATTATATTATGTAATATTTATACATAATACATTTTATTTACTTTGAAATATTATTTAAAATATTTATTTATTTATTAAAAATTTCCAAGTGCAAATAATAATGCATTTGCACATTTACTGGTCCTTTTCCTTTTGTATGTGGACCAATAATGTTATTTTATAAGTAATATTATTTATTTTGTGTACATCATATATTTTATATTTTACTATATATATTTGGTAACCATGGAGATTGTCATTAAATATATCGATAGCAATAAATGGAACCTCAGTAAAATATAATATTTTTTTTTTGTTATTCCTTTTAGGCTCCTTTAAGGAGTATAGGGCATTCACCAAGTTTTTATTTTAAACTAGATTTCAGTTTCTTTAATCATAATATTCATTAAGCTGATTACTCGGCTGTAGCTATGTATAAGGTTATGAAATATGAATGCACAAATGTTGACTTTGTGCGCCATCTATTATCTTACACAAGAATTATTTATATATTTTTATTAAATCTTATTTTATATTACGATATAATTAAACAATTTTACGATATTTTTTTATTTATATGATCTGACCGGGGTTTGAACCCGAGACCTTCCACATGAAAGGCGGCGTCTTTACCACTACGCCATTGGTTAGTTAAATATAATATTAGCTACTTTAATTTAAAGGTGAATTTTAAAAATTTTTCAATAAAATATAGAGTGAATTGAAAAAAAATTTAAAAAATCATGGTTATTTATTATTCAAGATAATTTAGATAGAAAAACAGATTTGTTTCCAGAAAATCTTGTTTATAATAATTTAATTGTCTCAAATTTAGATTTTTAAACAAATTTGAAAATGAGCTTTCCTGGAAAAATTATCCAGAATGAGGTTTTCTAAAATGGAATCCCATTAGAATCCCATGGAATAAAATGGTATAGTTTCCAGTAAAACAAACTTAATTATTTCTGTTCACACAATAAACTATATTAATAAATACTTTAACCCATTTTGAGTGAAAGCTCTTTTTGAGTGAAAAATTAATAGCAATTTTCTTTTCATTAGAAATGATTTTTAATTTAAAACATCATAATATTTTTTATAAAATTACCTGAAAATTTGAGGTTATTTAAATTTGAATAAATAAAAAATTAAATAAAGTATACAAAAATTAAAATAATGTAATTATTAAGTTAAATGCGTGAGAATTGCGCTCATTGATCATGCAGGCCTGTTTTATAGCTGGTAGTACTTTGAATATTTTAAGTTGTATGTCATTATCTTAAGAAACTTTGCACAGAGTTTATAAATAGAACTAGAATCTCAAATAAACATTGTTTTAAATAAAATTAAATTGTGATAAATTAATTTCATTTTGAAATTAAATTAAGAGAAAATAATTTCAAAATGAAAACAAAATTAATTTTAACAATATTCTATTTTGCCATCATTTTTTATTTCAATTCCAAGAAACAAATTTTAGTTAATATACTAAAATAAAATATTGATTAATTTGTACAATCCAATGTAAAAACTTGAATAAAAACTTTGACAAAATCAAATTTTTTATTTTAATTTTTAGGGCAAGGTACTTTCGCTAGTATCTCAAAATATCACTTTAGTAGTATACATTCTCGATTTCTTATATCCATCTTAACATATGCTAAAAGTATACAAAGTTTGTCATAAGTTTTGTGACGCTGTAAAGAGAGCGGATATACTCTAGATAGAGCGGATATACTCCAGTATAGTGATCGAATGTGAAACGAAAAGTATGGCGATTCCTAGCTGTGTATGTCAATTTGTCCTTACGGTAATTAAACTTAAAAATTGATTGTAATTTAACTATAGGAATAGAATTGTGTTATTTTCATAAATTCATTTTTAATCATAGAGTCGTCTTTGCAAGTGACATAGAATCGTGGTTGAGTAGTTGCTCTTTAAATTCATTTTTTATATAAGTATAAATATTTTTATTTATATATATTTCATTAGGTTTTGTGTCTGAAATTTTCTCAAAAACAATTAAATTTTAGATATACATCCTGATTTTGATTTTGAACTGTAAATTCACTCCTAATTCAGAATCTTCCATAATTAATAAAGATAAAACATTATGATCCTGAATTAAAACCAGGTTGCGGGAAAATCCAACCTTATGTTTTCATATTAATATCTCATTAAGTTAACAGTTCATTTAAAATAAGAACTTATCGATATTAAGAGAAACATACGAGATAATAAAAAACGAGGTTTTATAAAACGAACATTAATAGCGCGCCAAAAAGTCTAAAAAAAGTTTTCATTTAAAATTAAATACAGATGTTGCATTTTTTTTTAATTGCTTATTGCATATACACATCGTATTATAAAATTAACATTTTTAAATCCTGATAATAATTACTTTAACTGATGAAAAAATAAAAAAAAAAACAAATAAAACATTTTTATTAATTTAAATTCCATTAACTAAAAAATTTTTTTAGCACTTTATTAAAAAAAAAAAACAACGTTTGAAAAGCCTTGTATTAAAATAAAGATGAACATATTTATGTATAATGTTAATGCGAGAACGTGATGTTTGCAAATTATACGTGATCGATCTTAAAATATAAAAAAAAAAATTAATTCATATTATATTATATTTAATACATACATTATATTATTTAACCTATATATATATTTAAAAAAAAAAAATACATGCATATGTATTAAATATCATTATATATTGTTTTGTTTTTCTTTTATTGTCAATTTTCTTTAATGCCATCATAATGATGTGCCAGAAGAAAAATAAAACAAAGAAAAAACAAAACTTGTGGGTGGGAAAAAAAACTGAAAATCCATTAAATTAATTTTTTTGAAAAAAACAAAAACACCAGACAAAAAGTAGCAATAATTAAGAACTCTAAATAAATTAATTTTTAATACATTATATATTTTTTTATATTTCCCAATAAAAACATGGTCTTTAACATATTATTAAATGTCACAGATATAAATTCAGTACATTTATTTTCAATGTATTTATATATATTTGAAAATTTTATTTTTAATGATATTAATTTATTAGAACATATACTAAAAAACTTTTATTTTAAAAAATTTTAAAATTTTGCCAATTTTTATTCTTAAATTAAATTTTTTATTATAAAGTATAAATTTCTTTAGAACTTCTATAAAAATTTCGATTAATATCATAATTTATCTCAATTTAGAAGTAATGCATATAGAATTGAATTAAAAAATTTCCACGAAATTAAATTTTGTATACCATTTCTTTTATTTTATTAGAGTTTAAACTCGTTTAAGTTTTAATTTTGTTCTTTTAGGGTTTTTTTTTTATATATATCTTAATTTTTAGACTTCTTTAATTTTTCACTATATAAAATAATTTACAAAAAATTGCGTGTGAGTAAGGGAGTTGATAATATATATATATATATATCTTTTTTTTTCATTTAATATGAAATATTTTCACTCATGTAAAACATCCAACACCCATTTTTTCCAAAAATATCACTCGAAGTTTGGATTAATGATATTGATTTTAAAATTATTGAAGTCTTTAGTTAAAACAATTAAGCAATTTTATTTGATCCGATTGGCTTTATTTAGTAACCAATATAATTAATTGGAATCTTCTTAATTGATTTTTATTTCTAAAAAAGAGTGTATGAGTCTTATAAGAAGTAGTTATTTATTATATAAACAAATAATATACATATTTATTACTTATTTATTCAAATTAATATTACAAATCACATAAGTTTATACAATGCTATTAAAACCGCTTCATCTTTACCAATGCCATTCTAGATTAAACATTATTATTAATTTATAAAGTAATGTTATTCATTTTGTTTAAATATATGTTGAACATATTTACATGATATAAACATATACGCATATTTATATTTTTGTCTCAAGATGAATATTTATTAATCATTTTATTTTTCTATATAAGACTTTTACGACTTGTGCAGGATTTCGAACCACATTACCTTGGTTGATACATCATAAATGCTTAACAATTCGGTCACCAAAAAACACAAATCCCTAGAGATATTTTCTTTTCATTAAATTAAAGTAATAATAAAATATTTGCATATTTATAGGCATTGATATATTATTTCAATATTCTTATTTCAGAAAAAATTTCTTTTTAAATTTTGTTTTTATTTTTTTTAATAAATTCGTCCTTGTTATAATATTTTTGTAATGTACGAGTATATTACATATTTTTTTCTGAAATATATTTTTGAGTTTTTTTTTCAAAATAAACATACGTTTAACATTAAAAATAAACAAAAACATGTTTTATGTAATCATGTTTTATGCAAAATTATGTAAAATATATATACATATATATGATATTGTTTATTGGAAATGCATAGAGTTTTTCCAATAAAACAAATAAGAAAATGAAAAAAATAGAAGCAAAATAACATCGTCATCATTTTAAGTTTATTATAAACCCAAAACTAATAAAAATACAATATATATATAAACATATTGACAATATGCATACAACTATATATATATATAAATATATATGGAATAATATAAATTGTATTTTTCTCAATAATTTTACAAGGAAACATCAAAACAAAGTAAATATATCAATGTATCGAATTCTATATTTTCATGTATCTCCAGTCCAATATTAAAATATCCTTAGGATTTATTTTTTAAGCAAACATTAAAATGAAAAGCCTTATTATAATAAAATAATATTATATGTATGTATGTATATAAGTTATACATTCTTAATATACATAATATATAAAATATGAATAAAATAATAAAACAACATTATAAAAAAAAAAAATTTTTTTTAAATGTTAGGTAACAGTGGTTGCATTGCATTATTATAATATGTAGAATTATATTTTGGTTCAAATAACCAATACCACAATATAGTCCAGGATATGGTAAAATAAACGTATATGTTTATTGTATTTCTTGGTATTATGTCATTATATTAAATTTAATTTAAATAAAAATTACACTCTTTTAAATTTTAAAATTAAAAGAATTTAAAATTAATATAGTTTTGTATATATTTTAATTAAGTTAAATTATTAATTATAATTATAATAGTTTTGACTTATTAATAAATTTCAAAGTCGTTTAGAACATTGTTGTACATGCATATCTTGAGGATAAAATGTACAAACTTTTCTTAGTGTAGCTTAGGGTTGTTAGATATCCAATACTTAATCTTAAATGAAATATACAATTAAAATTATTTCTATTATATTTGTAAAACAACATTTAACAAAATGTTTCAAATATATCTTAACATATTGTGCATAGTAAATCTAAAATAATTTATCAAATTCAAATATAAATCAACAAGTTATATGTTTAGATTTGTTTATTAAAATTATAGTTATCAGATTCTTACTAGATAGATAGATAGATTACATTAGATATCAGATTATTACTAGATATAAACTTTTACAAGATTTTAATGTTATTATTTCATAATAGATATTATTAAAGTACCCTTTATTGCAAAAGAGAAGTTGTGTGCGAACTACCCGAACGCGTTGTGCAAATTGGCTTGATTTCAATAGTAAAAACTGTCTTTGTGTAGATTTTTGAAGGGGGGGGGGGGGGGGTATATTATAGAAAAGTTTTAAAAATTTTACAATTTAAAGCATTCAATACTAATTACAAAATATTGGAAGCTATTAATCCTAAACTAATATAATTTGAAACCCACAATCTTCTAACAATAATAAATCTTAAAATAAAAATCATTTTAATTTATTTCTTTCATTGCTCTGTCATATACTTTCACCCAAAAAACTCTAACTTAAGATGCGTCCGTATTTTACGTCTATTCTTCACTTAATATCATAAATGCCATTTTATACAGATCATTACAATATGTCATTTGAAGTGAATATTATAACTTTATCAAACTATATAACATTGTATATATTCTTAAATTAAAAAACAAAAGTTATGCAATTTTTATTAAATTTATTAATAAATATATTAAATGATTTCAAATCGTTCAAGATTAAAACAAATTAACCTAGAAATTTTTGCGTGTTTTTTTTTTATTAGGTACAAAAGAATAAGCAATAATTCTTAAAAAAAACTTCATTTAATACTTATTCAATTAACCTATTATTATCCCCCAATATTTCAATGTTTATAAGTACCACTGAATTTTTTCTCTTGGTTTTGGGTTTTTTTTTTTCAAAAAAATTTTTATTGCTCATAAAAAATAAAACATTTTTTTGGTTTGTTGTTTTTTTTTTTGTAAGTAAACATGAAAAGATTGACTGAAATACATAACTTTTATACTAAGCAACTAAATTTTAAAACCATCAAAATATACCATATTAAATTTTTTTTTCCCCTGAATAAATATCCTGTTCATAAATTCTTGTATTATGTTTTTTTTTTGACTCTATCATTCTATCGTTGGTTTGTTTTTCTCTTTCATTTTCTTACAAACACACATTGAAAATGAACAAAAGCAAGAAACAAATGAAAAAGAGTGTGGAGTAGACTGTGACAACTTTAGGATATTCGTAATGAACTTAATATAAATATTATATTATCCGGCTAATTACTTTTGATTTAAGTTTCAAATGCACAACTTATTAGATTTTGAGGTATGTATAAAAGAAAATATAAGTAAAATGGCAACTCTTCAAATTTCTTGCACTTCACCAACAATATTTTGTGTGGATCTTGGCTAATTATTGTTTAGTACTTTTCAGTTACTCTAAGAATATTTCCGAGATTCTGCAGCCTCATTTTATATTAAGTTTCAAATTAAACAAGGAAGAGTGTAGTAGAGTAGATTGTGTCAACTCTGGGATACCCGTATGACTGTAACATATACATTATATCATCCGGTTAATTACTTTTGGCAAAATTTCAAACATTCAGCTTTATTAGGTGTAGAGTAATGCTCATATAAAAGAAGGAGTTGTATGGCAGCAACTAGAACCCTTTGCAGTAGACCAACCAAATTTTGCAGTAACTTTGGCCATTACACTAAACTATTTTTGGCAAAATTTTAGACACCCAGCTTCATTTGGTGTAGTGTAATCCTCATATAAAAAAAGGAGTTGTATGGCAGCTACTCGAACCCTCAACAGTAGACCAACTAAATTTTGCAGTAACTTTGGCCATTATACTAAACTACTTTTGGCAAAATTTCAGACACGCAGCTTCCATAGGTATAGAGTAATGCTCATATAAAATTATAAGTTGTATGGCAGGTACTCGAACCCGTGGACCAAAATGGCTGAATTTCAAACTCGATTCCGTTTTTTGCATAAAAACGAATTTGTGAAAATTTCATAATCCTAGCTCCTTTACTTTTTGAGTTATCGTGATGACGGACGGACGGACGGACGGACGGACAGACGGACGGACAGACGGACGGACGGACGGACAGACGGACGGACATACATAGCTAAATCGATTTATTTTTCGATTCTGATCCGATCTATACACTTGAGTCTATATCTACCCCCCCTCCTTCTCTGCGTCATTAACGTAATGGCAAATTTATTATACCCTTGGACTATATAGTCATACGGGTATAAAAAGAAGTTTTATGTCAACTATAGTATATTCAAGGGGTTCAACAAACTGGTTTGATTTTAATAGTAAATACAGGATCTTGTATAAAAACGGATTTGTGAAGAATTTAGAATCCTTGCGCAGATGAATAGACACACATAGCTATTTCGATTTACTTTTTCAATATAATCCAATCCATTTCTTTGAGTCTATATCTACTTCTCCTCTCATCTTTCAATGCTTAGCAAACGTAATAACTAATTTAGTATACTCTTTATCCTACATTCACATGAGTATAAAAATCAGAATTTTTAAAAGAGGTTTCGGTTATAACACAAGAAAAAATTTAGAATGAGTAATTCCTGAAGAACAGAAAACAACGAAATTCATGAACATAATATGAGGAAAAACGTAAAAAAAAAAAAAGTAAAATAAAAATTGTTGTTGTTTTTTCTTATTTGTTTTTTTTTTTATAACAAAATAACATATGCACATATAATACATAAGATAAATATACATATATATAAATTGATAAAATTATATATATATATCCTGTTCATATTAAATAACTTCCTTTGAAATTCCTTTAAATTATTTTTAGCATGCCATGCTATAATAAAAATTTAAAACCCATGAGTTTTATATAATAATGTATAGGTATATAAAAAAAATTGAACTCATCCTGGATTGAATATTAATATTAAAGGAATATTTTGTTTTTTTTTTTTCTTCTTCATTTCTAAAGTATGTGTAATAACTTTGAATTGCATACTTTTAAATAAAGATCAAGAGTATAAAAAAAATTACTATAAATTGTTTCTGTAAATGAGTAATAAATTACCTAGGTATTTAATAATTGTAACGGTATTAATAATTTTAAATCCTTTAATATCCTTTAAAAATTCAATTAGTAATTTATATTAAGTAATATAGTTGAGTTGAAAATGGAAAATTAGAGAAAAGATTAGAGTTTCGTTAATAATTTAAATTATAAATTAATTGCATACTTTTAGGATGGAAGTGTTTAATTCTTTAAATAATTATGTAGTTTGTTTAATCTTTTAAATTTGTTAATTTAGTTTTATGTTCTAATAGATATATAATTACTACTTGTGTATAATTAGATTATTATATATATATTAGATTGTTATATGTCTGATTTAACCCTGTATACCGCTGATTTTAAAATTTAAATTAACATTTTAAGGAATTTTAAAGTATATTATTTAATCAATATTTTTAAAGAAACTCTATCCTCATCCCAAATGGTGCAATGAACATTTTCTAGGTTGGAAAAAATATAATAAGTCCTTGGTAATATAATGCCACACATCGTCAGAGAAATAAAACATAAAAATAATGAAAAAAAAAAAGAAATTAAAAAAAAAAAAAAAATTTAAAGAAAAAAGAAAAGAGAAAAGAGATTATGTCACATATTAAAGACATGTGACATATTTTTAAAGTGTTTTGGCAAATAATATAATGTATACAAGCAAAAAAATAATAAACAAAACAAACATTTTCATTGTATAATCATATGTACAAGGTGATTTTTATTCATTTTATTTTTTAAGTTTTAATTTGGTAAAGGTATTTTAATTGAACTCTATTGTATATAAGTTTTAAAGCATAGAATCATAAAGGATTTAAGTTCGAAGCAAATATACAAATTTAAAAATTTGATTTCAATTGTATCCAAATCTAATATCTTAAGATAAAATTAGTAACATTTTTCTTTTTGCGGTATAAAAACGACCCAAAATAAGAGACCCTGACCTGTTATAAATAGGAAACCTAATTTTTTACTTTGTTTAATTAACTAATTGAAAAATGTTTGGATAAATAAAAAATTCTGTCTTTAGTTCTGTCTTAAGTACCTCTGTACTGGTGTATTTTTTTTTTGCTTATTTTAATAATTTTTATTTTATGGATATTTACCCGTTTAAAAGAATGAAAATCAATACAGAAAGTGACTCGGCATTCTTAAATTTTCAAAAAAATTCAACCAACGTTCATTTATTATAACATTATGCATATATATGTATTAATGTATGTTCTTTTCACATATGTTTCCATATTGTAATTATGGTGTACATATATTACATGAAAAAACATAAAAATCAATATTATATAATGTAAAAAAAAATATGAATTAAATAATAAAGAGAAAAATTCTGTTTATTTTTATTATAAAAAGAGGGGCAATTTAAGGAATTGAATTTTCTTTATTAATTAAATACGTGCATAATAAATTATTCTCGCAATTAAATTTTTAAATTAAATGATTATTAACACAAACAAGTGCATATTTATATATTTTGCTACTACCCTAGATAAAATTAAAAAAAAGTTTATTTTTAAAAAATAATTTACCACCAAGAGTAAAGATTTTGATTGTCTCTAAAGTATTTATCTGTCTATTCAAATTGAAAATTTAAAATAATATTTTGCGCGAATAGAGTGGGGTTTGCTTTAATACAAGCTAGAGAGGTTTGCTCTAAAAAAAGGTTTTCTTATAAATAAAAATTTAAGTTCATTATGAAAATAAATGGAAAAAAGTTTCAAGGAACTTTAAATACTACAAATTTGAAATTTTTATTCACGTATGAATGTAGTAGTTATATAGGCTTAAGTGCATTTTGAAATTTTCAAAAAATAGTTTTCTATGCAAGGATCTTCTTTGCTATTAAAATCCAGCAATTATTTTAAATTTTAAATTAGTTGCATACTTTTAGGATGTAAGTGTTTAATTCTTTAAATACTTATGTAGTTAGTTTAATTTTTGAACAAAGTAGTTAACTTTAATAGCAAAAGCCAGTACAAAATATAGTTGGTGTTGTGCAAGAGATTCGAAGCCATACAACTAATACTTTCTTTTATACATAACTCACAGTATAATAAAGATATAAAATTTATATAAGATTTATATGGGTATCCTATAGAGTTGAAAAATGATTGCCCCAAACACAAAAATGTTTAAAAAGCCTTTCCACTCTGAATTGTTATTTGAAGCAAATCATGCTGTCGAAAAAAAAAAATTAAAAAGAGAGCAAAAGCAAAAATCCAATAAAAACAAGAAAAATATTTTACTCAACCATTATAACACAATAATGATATATCACAGCAGTTTACAACATTTATGTACATATATAGTCGTGTACTATATATCATCTTTACCCCAATTTTGTGTACCCTTCATTATATTTTACTGATTTTTGTTCTTATTTTCAGAAGTCAATTATGAAAATATACTTTAAACTTGCAAAGAAATGTATAAAGCAAAGAAGAAGTAAAATAAATAAGTCTCATTCTATCATTATAATTTAGAATGTTTGTTCCCACAGAATTTCCTTCCTGAATCTTAGAAATTACACAATCTAACATACTTATAAGTGCTGTAGATATATATGAAATATTTACAGTAGAATGCAAAATATTGTTGCAAATGTTTTGATTTACTGAAAAGAAATTAATTGTGTTTCAAGGTTATAATAAAGAATTTAATTATAATTATGAATTAAGTTTTCGGGCCTCTGTTGATATATTCAGGTTTTTTTTTTTTAATTTTTGCTTCACCTTTTTTCTACAGATTCGTTACGATTACTACCATATTATGAACACTACCTATTTTAACATTTTTCTTAAATATTTTCTCATATTTGGTTCTGGATTGATGATATGTTGATCATATAGTTGGATGCTTAAATAATGAAGTTGTTTTGTTGATTTGAGGCAGGTTTAATTTTGATTTCCGACTGAGCACGAGATTTTCAAATATTTGATTTTAATATTTTCTGATATTTGGTTTTGGATTGATGAAAGATTGATCATCTAGTTGGATGTTTAACTGAAGTTTTTTTTTTTTTGTTAAATTGAAAACTTCATATTTATAAAATTTTAACGTAAGTTTGAAGCAACTTTAAATGTACATTAAATCATCAGAGGGAAAATTGACAGAATATAGAGGATATAATGAAGAAATATTGATTTCTAATATCCATTTATTTTAATTAAATTGGTAATGAAATCAGGTTTAGTTTTGATTTCCGACTAAAAACGAGATTTTCAAACTTTTGATTAATGTAAAGTGTTGATGAATGTGAGACTCGGATAATACACATGTTTCCCGATTTCTATTCAGATCTCAGTTTTGAGTTTTGATTTTGAATGAAGTTGTAGTTTCCTATTTAGTTACTTATATCTGTTTACATTACAAAACAAATTTCAATAACATTTTTTGTCATTCTTATAGTTATTTCCTGAATATAATTGTAAGTAATGTGTGTACAAAAAAAAAATATCATATGAGTGTAAAAATATTCATTTTAAGGATATTATATCATAACATTTTTTACATTTTGTACATCAATTATATATAAGATATGGTGTTTATTCATTTTCTTTTGTTATATTACCATATAATGTTTACAATACCTTCTACTGAAAGGATATCAAAGATTGTGATAATGATAACTAAAAAAAAAAAAACTAAAATAAAATGGAAAATTTTCTGAAGAAAATCCAAAAAAAGAAAAGAAAAAACTGATCTTAAAGTTATATTTTATTTCTATATTTTTAGCTTTCTTTGAAATTGTTCATATAAATTTGAATGTATATATTTTCTTGTTATTATACTGTTGTATTTGATAGTTATCTTTGTATATGTGTTATTTACATTTCACAAAATAATAAAAATAATTTCCTTTTTTTTATTTCTTCATAACATTTTTTTATTGTTATTATTATTACGGGTGTTTGTTCTTATAATTTTTTTTTTTACTGTTTCATTTTTATTTCATCTTCATCATCATCAGCATCATCGTCTTCATCATTATTATTATCAATTGCACTACTTCTCGCCCCTTATTTTGATTTAACTCATTTAAATCATGTAGTATAAAAGTAACACTATATAAAACTTATCATTTCATGTTATAAAATACTTATCATTTTACTTAAATTTATTTGATGTATATATAGATGATATTGAAGTTAGAATACAGGTTAGAATACAGAGTTTAGAAATTTGCTTTTTGGAAAATGTTTTTAGTAACAGTAAGAATGGAAATTTCTTTGTGTATATGGTAGTTGCATTTATAATAATGTTTATTCAATAAAAAAATTGATGTTGTACTGTAGATTAAATTATTGACATAATGAAATACATATTTAATATATTTTTAAATTTTTAATAGATTTTGCATAGATTCTATTGTTTTCATAATTTTCCAAGATTTGCTTTATGTACTTAGTTTATTTATTAATAAAGAAGTGTTTCATTAGGATTAAATTATAATCATATTTTATGTTTTATAAAAGTACAAATCAATCAAGAGATCAACATTTTCGAACCTAGCTAAATATCTCCTAGATTGAGAGAAATATCTCCACAATCATGGCTAAATTCTATGCAATGTTCTATGATAAGAGAATATCAACCCCAGAATTCTATCTCTATTTTTTCAATATGATATTAATTGTCTGATTTTTCAAATGTAGATTTTTCTAATATTTTTTAACAAAGTTTTTACAAAAATTCTCTTTAGTTTGTGTTTTGTTATTAGAACGACTCTTACACTCTTTTTTTTGGAAATATTTACAAAAAAGAACCCAATAATTAAAATATTATAGAATATTCTGGTCTATTATCCTATATTCATTTTACTGAGTCTTTATTAAAGCAAATCTTGTGAAAACCTACTGTATAACCTCAAATCTATATTATTGATTATTGATAGAAATTTTTTTTTTTCAAAAAAGAAGTTGATTAAAATCATGATCTTCCTGTTTACTAAATCTAATATAAATATACAAACAAATATATTCAAAATATTGCTTTATATACTATATAAGAAAGTAAAGATACTTGAAATTATAAAAAAAATTGTATGCATACAAACAAAATGTATAAATATTTTTTTTAATGAAATTGTAGTTATAGTTTATAGTAATATAGTAAATATGTATATGAACATAAAAACAAGGATATACAAGGATACAAAATTTCAATTCAGAGGATCAAAGTAGAAAAATATTCTAAGAACTAAAATTAAATGTTTTTATTTCTTGTTATTGTTTTTTTTTTTTTCATTATATGATTTTGAATATACTATTGAAGAATACAATATGTATATACATAGAATGTATATATAAACTAAAATATATCTCTGTATGTGTAGGTTTATCTTGGGTATATTTATTTAGGTGAAAATTGAAATATTGAATTTATAAATAGAATTAGTGTTTGTTTTTCTTTTTAATATTAAATTTATAAAATTTTATTTAGTATATTATTCGGTATTAAAATTTAATAAAATGAATAAATATTTAATTTAATATTTTTATTACATTAATTTTATTTTTTATAATGATAAATTCATTGAAAATTATTATTTAAAAATTAGATTTTTCAGGTGGTATTGGAAAAAATTAGTTTGAATACAATTTATAGAATATTCAAATTTTTTTTTGAGAATAGATGCTTTTTGATTTTGAATTTTTTAAATTAATTGGTTTTTCAGACCAGATTTCGGAAAAAACGTGTAAAGCACAAACCAAGTGTCTCTCAATTTTTATTTTTCTCCTATAATGTTGCATAAAGGACCTTAACTTGTGCGTTATTCTTAATTAGCTCAGGCTCAATCTTTATTTAGTAAGTACTTTTTTTTAGTAATTTGATTCATGTTGAGAGGTTAGTACAAATTTCCATAGAATAAAATTACTAAAAAAAAACAAAACAGAAATTTTAAATATTAAAAACCATATTGTAACATTCGGTAATATTAAAAAAATGTTAAGAACTGTGCTTTTAAACATGGATTTTGAATTCCAATCAAATTTTGAAATGTAGTTTTTTTTTCTCAATTTTATTTAACTTCAATTGATTAATCAATAGGATGAACAATTTAGTTTTTTTATTTTTTATATTATGTAACACGTGTTTAATAAACGTGTAAAATCAATACGATAACCAGCGAACGATAACAGAAGATACCTTTTTTTCTGGTTAATTAAAATTTAATAAATGTTAAAAGGAGTAATTTTTCAAAAGAACAGAATATACAATTACAATTAAAAACAATTTTATTATCATGTACTTAAATGTAATAATTTCGATCACTAGATACCTAGTAATTAACTAATTACGAATTAAGTTCTATTTTTACTTGTTTTTTTTTTTCCTAGGTTTTTTTTTTCTCTAAATTATTCCACCTTCTATGATTCCATTTTAATATCTTATTTTATTACTATATTATTTTTATTTATTTTTATATTTGGCCTTTTGCTTGCTTGTGTTAATTTTATTCTGAATTTATATTCCCTGTAATACAGGATGTTTCATGAGTTGTATTTTTTTAATAATTATTTCGAAATTTATATATAGTAAGTGATAATTATATAAATAAAAAATAAGAATGTAAATTTGATTAAAGTGTAATAATAATCATGCAAACTACAATTTTCTTGGTTTACTGTTTTGTTTTTTTTCAAGGATTGGGAGAGGTTTTTGGAAAAACGAATGTTTTAGGTTGCTTTAGATAGTACGAGGTTCCTTTAGGTAGCACTAGCTGGATTTTCACCAATCAAAACCATTAGCTTTTTTAAAACTAAACTTGGAATTGACTATTTATGAAGAAAGGTAAATAAAATACTTAAAGTCTGGTCTAATTTTATGTATCGGAATTAGAAAAACAAATTAATAAAATAAAGATTAGGAATTATTTACAATTTTAAACTTAGTTATATATGGATGGATTTTAATTTACTTTTGACTTATTTAATACATATTCTGTGTTATTTAATTTTCTGCAATTCCTAATCTTTATTTACTAACAGAATACTCTGTACATTTAAGAATATTAGTACTGACTTCTGTACATCAAATACTATCTATATAATATATCTGTATAGAAAAAAATTAGTAAACCAAAAATTAGAATTACGTGATTTCCGAGAAATTAGTTTCAAATGTAATTTTTCTCATCTTATTTTTTTTTTGTATAATTTTGAGTAAAGATAAACAGAATAGAATATAAAAAAAAAAAAAACAGTAATAAAATTTGAAAATCACTACGTAAATGAGTATATAAAGATTTAGGACATAAAATATATATATGTATATACATATTCATAAAAAAGATAGTAGGAATTGAAGTAAATAGACTTTTAATGTCCACTGTATATATATATATAATTTTATGTAGAATACTGATAGTTAACTTTTGGCCATTAATACTAGATGAAGTATAACACATTATTACAAAGCAATTATCGAAATTTTATATGTTAAATTATACACTTTATCATAGAGCCTTATTAGTACATATATCTATAAATATACAGTGATGTTCAAAAATATAGAATACGTTACTTAATTGTATTCTTTAAAACGGATCTCCTTAATTTGTATTTTTTCGAGTTTTGTTAGGACAAAATTACGTCCTACTATGCTTGACCCATTTTGGTATTAATGTGATTAATAATAACTTCTAGCTGTAGTTCTAGATTATCATTATTGCAGTAGATTAATTCTAAGCAGTTAAAATATATTTATAGAATGTGTACGATAAGGGTACAAATATTGTAAACTTATGTTGTGAGTTATTATCGCAGCTATTAAAAATTTCAAAGAATATTTCTTATTGTCTTCTTAAAGGAATTGTGCAGGAATAGCTTATTATTAATTAAATTCGTATTAATTAAAATAATTCATCACTAACACATCATATTACATTTGGTATTTATTGTACAATATATACATACGTAAAAGATGCATAAAATGGGCTTACTTTATTTGTAAAAATCACAGGTCAACAATATAATTCATAGCTAAAACGTTAAACAGTAAATTTCTAGGTAGTAGGTAGTTAGTGGATAAGAGAAAATGAAAAGATTAGGAAAAGATACTATCTCTCATATTAATAATGAAATCCATTAAACAAAATAGAAACAAAAAAATTAAATTTCTTGAATAATATTTTTCCATCCAGGAAAATTTACTAGAATATTTAAGGTAATTTTCGATGTAAAAATAATTACCAAAATGCCTGTAGGCTTTCACAAAAATATCCAAAAATAGAAAAATAAATGAAAATCAAAGAATTAAATCGAATCTTCTTACAAAATTCTATGAAATTTAATCAATTATATTTCGAGGAACCTTTTTAAAGATGGACAGGAACCTTCTAAAATAACAAAGAATAATTAATTCAAAATTTTAGTTTGTTTTTTGTTAAATAAATCTTAGGAAACATGGGGGAATATTTTCTGAGATTTAATTAGTTCAAAATCAATTTTACTACAACCAATTTTTTTTTAATTCTATGATTTCTATACGATAGGACACAAAACAAACACAAAGTAAGGTTCGGACAATTTTTTCTAAAATTTGATTAACCGGTTGTTTAGCATAAATCTAATAAAATTGCAGTTATGTGACTCAAAACTAAATAAAACTACAGAGTGGGTAAAAAATTTGTTAACATAATTCATTTTTTTTTTGTATTCCGAAAGGGATCATCAGTTTTTCTAGTAAGGATGGAAGTTCATTTTAAGATTAATTTAATACAAAGATATAGATATACACTCAACACAATCTTATCAATATTTATATTATTATATTCTTTGAAAATTTAATTTTATTTTCCTTAATTCTTTCCAGTCTATTTTTTTAATTTAAGTATTGCAGATTCATTTTAATCTAAATTCTTAATTTTTTCTGGAAATCTTTTACCTGCCTATCAATTATTCGACCAAGTTTATCTAATTTATAACTTTCGCAGGAAATAGGTTTAGAAAATTTTTAAAAATGAAAGAATGCATTTTCTTCAATGAAGTATACCAAATTTAGTCTAGATAATTCGTTAATTCTTGTAAAAACCGACAAATCAATAAGTTTTTAAAAATTTTTAACAGTTTCTAAAGTTTTAATAGAATCGGTATTAGTAATACAAATATTACATACTTATAAACTTTCACTACAACTACATTTTTTTAGAAAAATTTTCTTCTATTTAGAATTTCATCCATTTCGCTCAAAAGTCCTAGAAGTTTTGTAAGCAGACGTGTAACAGAATGGGCGGACAAAGAGCTAATAACCATATTCCATTTATGTTTTTTAGCAAATAAAAGAACTATTTGGTTTGATTTTTCTCTCTTTGTTTTTGTTTTTTTTTTTATTAATTGAAATCAGAGGCAATTAATTTTCTAACAATGTATGCAATCAACATAATAAAAATATCCATTCCAATGATTACATACTTTAATTACTTTTTTCTCATATGATTGCATCTCCTGCAAGCAAAATGAAAAAAAAAATCTTTGTTTATTTTAAATTTCTTTTAATTTATCAAAAGGGAGGCCGATTTTAAACAATTTTTAAGATATATTTTTCAGGCTATTTGTAATTTAAAATTTCATTTTGTTACAATTAATAGTAAGTTTAAAGTTTTCCAATTCTGGAATTTTTCAATATAAAATTTTAAGATAATTAATTATAGGCTGCACTGAGTTAAAAAAAAATTACTTTAACTAAAAAGTAAATGATTTTATAAATAAAAATAATTCAAACAAAGTAAATGAAAATATGTTATTTGATCCTGATCTGCTCTGAAATAAATCTTAAAAGAATTAAATTCTGTATCCGCAGGATATGAAAATAATATATAAATTTTGAGTAAAGAAACTAATGAAAGTAGCTTGAATGATTTTATATATTACTATTCTATATTAATAAACTTTAATTTAAAGTATTTTAACTTTCTTATCACATCAAGATAATCATTTTCAAATATTCAAAATATTATGTGTAAATTCAAGCACTTTACAAAAGTTTTCTGATTTTCAAATTTATTTTATTTTTATTTTATAAAAGATTAAAAAGATAAATTTGTCAAAATATTAAAATTATTTTGTATCTTTAGATTTTAATAGCAAATAAATTACTTTGAATAAGTTATTTTAAATAATTATTCTACTTTATACAAATTAAAAACTTATTAACACTGTAAAATTTATAAATTTATTAATAAATATAAAAGTAATTTGTTTACTTTAAAGAGGTTTGTAAATTTTTTGTAGAATTATTTAATTAAATAAATGAAAAATTTTTACTTTTAAAATTTGTTTTAAAATCTTTTTAAAAATCTGATTAAGTAAGGTAGGTGTTATTTTAGGAGTAAAAAATTTGAGTGTTAATTTACACTCAAATTAGATTTTATTTACAGGAAAATTAAGTTTAAATAACTATTCAGTAATACAATAATACTTTCATAATAAATGGGTGGAGTTTATTCTTATATAATGTTAGGTATTTTTGTAAATTTTTGTCATTTATATTTGGAACACGGAGAAGTGCAGTTGAAATTAAATATTAAATAAATTTTATAAAAAAAATTTATGAAAATATATGATATATATATTATAAATAAAATATAAAATATTCTATTTATGATTATACTAATACACTATAATCATATCTTCAAAGTTGAATACAATTCTTCAATAAGATTTTAAGTATAACTCTACATTGTACATTATTAATTAATTAAAAACTAATTATTTTAATATATATATAAAGTTTTAAAACTTTACAATAGACAAACCAATAATATTTTGAACACAATTAAGTTTCAAATTCAAAAAAACTTATTATTAATTTATTTTGACCTTATAACAATAATTAATTTAAGATCATTTCAGAAATTTATAAATTATTCCAAAGTTTTTTTTGTTATTTTTCTGTAGCTATTGTTGATTTCAGCTCACTTTTTAGTCTCACTATATTTAATAAAAAATTGTATAAATGAGAAATGAAAATAGAAATAAAAATTGAAACTTTTTAAAATGAAATTGAAACAAACTATACGTATATGTATATTTCATATGGTATATACAAAACCAAGATGCAACACATAAACATTGAAAATCTACTACAGAATCTTTTAAACTAAAGAAAATTTAATTTTCTTTATTCTTTTGAAGGGAATTTTTTTTTTTTTTTGTATTTTATTTCATTTTTTCTTTTGTTTGTTCGACATTTTCACATTATTTACATTTACCTTTAATACCTTAAGGTAAAACAAAAAAAAAAACAATAAACACAAATAAAAACAAGACAAAAACATCACAGATGAAATGAAAATGAAAAATAAAATGAAAAAGAAAACTGTATTCGCTAGGGAAATTAAGTTTTTTCTTCATCATTTTTATAAACAAAAATGAAGCATTAAATCTATATAGATATATATACTTATGTATACAATATATAAACAAAATGGTACATATAACAGTAAAATGATTCATTTCGTTGTACTAAAAGCGTTTTTAAAGTATTTTTTTTGTTTTTCTATCAAAAACAAATATTTACCTTATACTAACTATATTTTTAAGTTGCAACTCTTTATCTTTTAAAACTATAACTGTTTAATTTTTTTATTTCATAAAACTTCTCAATCTTTTTCTTTCTTTTGTTTTTTTTATTTTTAAATATATATATTTTGTTTTTCTTTTTAATAAAATTTAAATGAAATCGCGCTAAAACATTTCATATATGCTATTTATCCTTTAAGTGCATTAGTAAATGTTATATAGGGTAAATGGTATAATAAAAGAGCATCAAAAGTTACAATAATTATTAGAGCAAAGCTAGATCAAAAATCTTGCAGATTTAAATTAAACTTTTGATGCTAATAGCTTAGGTTATATATTTTGTAAGCTGTTTATAAAAATGGAATATCTGTAGATGAATATAAAATAGTACACAGTGGTTTATATTGAATCAATTTCTTATAGTTTAAGGATGATTTGCAAATTAAGATATTCCTAGTAATTACCTAAGAAACTTAATTAACCCTTAAATATGCACATGTGGCCTCTACAATAGATATCTTAACATCTGTTAAATTACTTTAAAAATGCTACTGAAGGTTCCTTTTTAAATATAGATGGTAAATTATTTAAGTTAAAATACAAAATATTAAATACAATTTCTTTACTTTTAATGGAGTTTTTAAAGCACCATTTGTCTCTAGAGTTACTAAATTTTTGTATCTGTTTAAGGGTTAAAGTAAAGTTAACACCATTGATTAGCAAAAAAAATATCTTATAAGAAAAATAGCTTGAAACAAAACATAAATATTTTGACAGTACTAACGTTCCAATTTTTCTAATTTTTTGTATTGCAAGGCTCATTACTTATCATATTACCCTATATATTACATATATTTAATGTATGTTTATTTGTATCAAATACATTTAACATATTATGAATGTTAAGTATATTACTAGGGGAATTCCCTTTTATTTTCATTTATTTTGGTTTTGTTTTTATTAAATTGTTTTAGTTTTTGTGTGTCAGGGGTATGTACATTATTTCAAATAACAACAACAACAAGTGATAAAAAACAACAAGAATAGATTATTACTATAAAATGTGAGTTCATCTCTTTGGGTTTGTGTATTATAAATGTGTGCACGAGATGAAGTTGATGATGATATTGTCTTATATTATGAATGATACATATCATGATAATGAAGGTAATACTAATGCATGAACCTTCAACAGAAAATATGTAAGGTAAATGAAAAAACAAAAATAAATGA
Source organism: Dolichopus griseipennis (assembly GCA_963082915.1). NCBI lineage: Eukaryota > Metazoa > Arthropoda > Insecta > Diptera > Dolichopodidae > Dolichopus > Dolichopus griseipennis. The sequence continues at coordinate 66,023,956 of OY720445.1, forward strand.
ATGAATAAATGATATGAATGTGTCACAAGGAATTTTTTTTTTCTTTCTTAACTTTTCTTGACTTCCAAAATATTCCCAAATGATATATTTAAAAGAAAAGTTAAATACACCATGTATACCTATATTTGAATGTGAGTAATATAAGTATTGTCATTTATTTCTTGCTATACAATTTATAATATTGTTGCATCTATATCTGTTCTTATTGATAATGATGTGTCTTTCGATGGGATTTCTAAAATTATCAAATAATTTAATGTATATAATTCCGTAATCACCTCCATTGGGGATGAAAAACACAAAAAAAAAACATAATAAAAACTTTATTGATAATTTGGTAGAAAATTTTTTAATTGAAATAAAGAAAGACTAATAATATTTACATAATTAAACTTTTTGTTCAATAAAGTTACTAGTTATTTAAAAAATAATAATATTAGCAACTAAATTCCAGTTGAACTTTAAATGCTTGAATTTTTTTATTTAGCTCTAAAATATATTCTAGCAAAGAAAGAGCAAGTTAATTAGTTTTGATTTAAAACTTGAAAAAACGGTATTTTTTTTTTTAAAGCTCTAACTATTCAACTGTTAGGCTAATAAGCCTGTCAATACCATAGGTACATGTTGGAACATGGGGTCATATTATATTCGTGTTATTAGAATTGGTCTTATTGAATTCCACAGACAATTTAAACCTGAAATAGTACTAGGCTTTAGAATATGTAGAAATATCTTAGATTTTCAATAGTTACGCAATTCTATTTTTTGTTTATATTTTAATATTTTGTATTTGAGTTATATGGTATTCTATATCTGTGAGTTATATTATTATATTAAATTATTTGTTTATATTGTTATATAAATGTATTTTTTATTAAAGATATATAATTATTAATTATTGATTAAGCCATTAATTTGAACCCAATGGCAAAAAATAGCTGAGTCAAGTCGAAAACCAGAAAAGTTTTGTCACTTTCTCTAGTCACTTTCTCGAAACCGGGCCTTTTGCGTGAAAGGTCGGCACTCAACCACTGTTTATATTAAAGATTTAAATACTAGGCGAAACTCTTGAATTTTCGATATTCTTATTTAAGGTACAATGACAAAAACTGGGAATTTTGTATCTGAAAAAACTGTAGATTATTCGCATTTTGTTTAGTGATTGATCTCAAGATTAAGTTAACAGTAATTATTACACGTTGTATTTTGGTTCGGAGTTACGACACTTATTTGGTATACAACGGGTCTTATTTTAAAATGTAGAAAAAGTATTTATTATAGGCTTCTGTTCTTTTTATATACCTTTCTATATTACAATCTCATACCTTTTACCTATTTCATAAGAAATTTTGTGATTTATTTTCAGAATTCTAATATATCAACATTGCAATTGACATTTCCTTGAATCAACTTTAGTATTTTTAATTAAATCTGTCAATTTTAATTAAACTTGTCAATAATAGAATAGTCAAATAAATAATTACAACTACAAAACTTGAATCGATTAAAAAAATTCCAGAAGTAAAATTGAAAATTTTATATATCATAACCAAATCGGTTTATTCAGTCACAAAATTGCCCAACTATTTGTTTCTAAATACAAATCATAATTTGAGTGGGAAAACCGCTTAAATTTTGAACGCTTTTCAACACTACTTAATTATAAATAAGATTTCCCTCATTAATAATTCCAGAATTCTATATTAAGTTGTAGTTGGTTTCACAAGTTCTCTTACAAAAGAACTGTGGTTTGATGTGTTAAAATCGCACAGTACCTATACAAACTACATACAGCTGCAATAGGTGGCTTTCGAAGCTTTCCATGTCTCTCGTAAAACAAAAAAAAACTGAGTGAGCAAAGGCATTCAATTCATATAAATTTAATGTACTTAAACCTCAATGCTCACTTAACAGTTTTTTTTTTTTAAATTAAAACTGTTCCAAATATTCTTCTAGCGTTTTTTCTAAAACAAAAGAAAACTGTTTTTAAAAAACAAAAATTGCATCTAAAGATATTTTTCTGTTGGGTATATCAATGTTTGTGATATATATATATGTATACATGCATATTGTAAATTTGTCAGAAAATATGAAAGATCAAAGGTTTTTACCCCGCGAAACATTTTCCCGTTTTTTTAAAAATTTTTCAAGCAGAAAAAATTTATTTTCTTTCGTTTCAAGAAAAAAAAAAAATTTTCTTTTTTTACTGTTATAGAAAATTGATTTTTTATTTTTTTTTTTTTTTTTTTATTTTCTCAGCCTTACTTTGTATTACAGTTTATTTTCTTGTATGTTTCAATTACAAAAAAATAAGAAAAAAACAATAAAAAATTTCATTACAAAAGCTGTCATTATCCTTGCATGAAATCAACACAAACAAAAACAAACACAAATACAAACTAACTGAGAAAAAAATAACTGATAAAACACATCAGCGTTTTTCTCTTCATTTTTCATGGTCTTTTCGTGTGTATTTTAAAGCAATTACGACAGCAAAAATTACATACCGTAAGGGGAGCTGTAGCATTCCTTTGAATTAAAAGAACTTTATTACATAAAGTTTATTTATTGTTTGTTTGTTTGTTATTTTTAATTTGATATTTGGCAGAAACGGTAATTTGTTTTTTGGTTAATTTTTATATTATTATTACATTTTATATTCTTTAAGATACATGTATATATACAGAAGACTTCATCATATAAGTCATCAAATAATAAACTTTAAAAAAAAAAAAGTTTCTCTGTTATATTTATGTTTCATGTGGTGTTATTTACTTTCCACTTTTCGTTACCTTCAATTTCATCATATTACGTACTTTAATTTATTTATTACTGTTTTTACGTACTTTAATTTATTTATTACTGTTTTTATATAAGAAATTAATCTCTTTGATAATTCCTACAAATATATCTTTATATATACAATATAGCAGAGGGTGTATGTTTTTAAAAGAAAATTTATTTAAATTTAATGTTAAAGTTAATGAATTGTGTCTACAAACATAGATCGAGGGAATTTGCAGTTGATTGAAGATATTTAAAATTGATATTTTCAAAAATTTTTAGAAATACTTTGAATAATTTTTATAGATAGTATTGATTTTAAGAAAAGGATGCAATTCAGTGAAAGGATATATGATTTTATGTGTAACCAGTAGGAAAAAATTAGAATATTTTTGACACTTCTGTTAAATTTTATACAAACAAACTATATAAATATATAAATTCTCAAAACTTTTATGTTACCTGTTGAATTCAATCAGAATTTTCTTTTTTGGAAATAATAGTATAATTTTTTATAGTAGCTCTCTTAACTCTTTAGTTATAGTTTTAAATAAAAAAAAGAAGTTTCGAACTAATAAAATAATTTTTTTTAAGATAAAATTTCTAAAAGTAAGTTTACAATTCAGCCAAATGTTCAAGTTATAATTCAAGGTATAAATTTTTCAAATATAAGTTTTTATTAAAGATGGTATATATTTTAAATAAAGGTTTCATTCTTTTATTTGGTTTGAATGTTCTAATTAGAATGTCTTAATTTTTTTATTTATAAAATTTAGTCATTAATATGAGGACTCAATGTGTTACCAATTATTACTTTGTTAATAAAAGAGATAGTGGTCCCTTATCGACGAATGGCAAGAGGATTATTATTAGAGCTCAATGCGTTATCAGTTATTATTTTTGTAATAAAGGAGCTATTGATTTGATCTTGATATAATTCGTGAGGTAAAACTTGAATTCTTTTTATAAAATGATGGAATTCTCAAAAGACCAAAATAAATAATATAATAAATGAATTTAAATATTTTCTACTATAAACAATTTTAAGTGTATATAGAAATGATATTTTTGTAAATTTGGCTTCTTTAAGAATTTATTTTCTTCAAGTTTTCGTTGCAAGGTGATCCCTAATTCAAAGTGATCTCTATTTCAATAAGAATGCCTATTCAATCTATGATAGAAACTTGAAAAAAGGTGTATTTTCAGGTCCAGATTTTTATTTATCGCTCATAAATGAAACTAATTGAAATTGTATTGAAGTATTGTTGCAGTACAGTGATTTTCTAAGCATATTTAATATTATTAGGTTGTTGATTATTAAATTTTTAATTAATAAGATAAAAAAAGAAGAATTAATTAACCATTGAACATGACTTCATAATTTATGAAAAATTTAAAAATGTAATAAAAAATAAGTAACCTTTGAAAATATAGATTAGACAAAGAATCATAATACATTTAGAACTCTTTTATAAAATTTTAAAATTTAATATATGGTAAATATATATAGAAGAATATGTTATACTTGTTACCCAAAAAGTAGCCTGATTTTAATATAAAAAATCTGAAGATGATCCTTATAATAAATGTCCAAAAATTAAAATTATTTTAAAACAAAAAAGAAAATTAAATTTATTTAAATTTTATTTTCAACAATTTATAAAAAGGAAAACTTTTCTGTTTTTCTCTTTTGTTTTCCTCTGTTACAGAAAAACAAAAATTTTTTAACAAAAGTTTCACAAAATGATATTACCATATTATGCTTTCCTTGAAAATTTGCGTAAATAAACAAATAATAATAAAAATAACATGGCAATGAAATAAATATAAAATGAATGTTTAATTTTAACTCATTATTTTCTTGTTATCATTGATCCTTTAAAAAACAGTCAGTAAAAGTTTATTTAACTTTGAAAATATTTTATTCAAAGTTAATTTGCTTTTTTTTTAATATTCCAATTGTAAATTTAAATTTTTTTATTCGAGTCAGTTTTCTATAGTCTAAGTTACTTTTAGTTGAACCAAAATATTTATTAGAATCATTTTCAAAAGAAAGATTTAAATTAATTCAAAAAAAAAAAAAAGTTGGTCAAAGTTTTCTGTACAATTTGAAAAGTTTACATCTATCATTTGAGGTGTTCTTTCTTTTAAAAAAAATTTTAACAAACAAATCGTAATGTAATGTCCATTTATGTAATTTCAAAATTTTAACATATTTTAAGATAAACTATTTGAATTTCAATGTCAAAAGATTATCTTCTATTAAACTTCCATTAAGCAATCTCTACGATCACTACGAAAGCTCGTATGTTCAAATCTCTTATCTTAAAATCTCGTGTTTACCATCCAAATATAATTTTTTTTTTTTTAAATTAAATAAGGCAAATTTGCGAAACTCCAGAAATAAATAAATTTAATTCAGAATCTCGCATATTATATTACATATTTTCTTTAAAAATTGTACAATCCTGATTTTGAAGCGAACAATAAAATTTCTACTAACTTTATTTTATACATATAAAGTCAGCAACAGAGAATTTAACATAATGGGGACTTCTCTCCCTAAACCCCTGCTAAGCAACCATCCCTCTAATTTCGTTGTTTGTCTCAACTCTAAGAACCTTTTTTTCATTTAATATGTCAACATGCATTTAATTAATTTTTTTCAATTTTTTCGCGACATTTTGTTACACGAGATTTTGACATTTAAGTTATAGAAACACGATATTTTAAAAAACGTCGTTTTTAAAAATACGAAATTTTTAGAAGCACGAGAATTTTAGACAAAAGATTTTAATTCGCGAGATTTTGATAAGCTCCCTTATAAATGATATCCTTCTGATACCCAAAAAATTTATACAAATTTTGTAATGCTTTTTATACCTTTTTGAAAAATGCGCCTTTTTAAATCCCCTGATTACACATTATGGTTTTTTTTTTTCAATTTCCTATGAAGTGCTACAAGTTGTTTTCAATAACACATTGCAATCAATCATACATTCAATGAATTGAAAATCACCCTTTTTAAAAAATTAATTATGACCTTTATTGCACTGATTTTTCATTTGAAGTACAGACTACAGTATTTGTTTTAAGTAAATATTTAGACAGAAATGATCTTTTATCATTTTTTCAAGGGAGGAAAATATTAAATCAAATTATAAAAAACTTATCATAAATTTAATGATTGATAATTTTTATATTTTCTTTATTAATATCTGATAATAATTATCATAATTTATCAAACGATTATTATTTTTAAATCACTATTTAATGAAAGCAATAAAAGGTGTACTTTTTTTCATTTTTAATGACCCAAAGGTAAAAAAAAAAAATATGAAATCATTTAATAAATATGATATTAAAATAAATAACATACATAATTAATTAAATTCACATTATATATATATATATCTTTTTTTAATATTTTTTTGAATTTTTTAATTAAATAAAATTTAATAAAATTTTTTTTGTTTTTTTACTTTGTTTTAATTAAAAAAAATATTTTTTTTTTTATTTTATTTTATTGTATTTAAAAAATTTATTTATTTTTTTTATATAATTTTTCTTTTTAATCTTTGAAACAAACAATTGGGAAAAAAATGTTTTCTGTGTAAATTGAACATAAATAATAACTACCTACTTATAATACTCAATATAATTATGTGATAAATATTCATACATATATATATATATAGGTTTGAATGTAAAAAAAAATATTTTATTAATTATAATATTACTAATAATAAAAGTAATGGCCAATAATAAATTAATGAATTCTATAATATTATATTATTATGTATTTTTCAAGTATAATATATTATGAACTTAATATAAATATTCCACATATTCTATTATTGCTTTATAATAAATATGTATACATATATTTTTGGTTCATTTATTTTCATAATATGTTATAAATAGCTATGGGAAAAAAGTTCCAAAGAAAATGATTTTCCAAAAAAAAAAAAAAAATTTAAAATTTTGTTGAAAACCCTTTGGCTTAATTATAATGAAATAGATTTGGTGTAATATACTTATATCTGTAATAGTACTTTATTGCTGGGATATTGCGCTTTAAATATTTAAAAAACAAATGTATTTAAGATTTTATTATAATATAAATATAAACAATTTTATTATTCAGAGTTAGTAAATGCTAAACTAGAGTATTATGCTGCAGTCCTAACAAAGAAAGTCGTTTCTACATTTTCTTGGTTTTAGGTAATTTAACTTTTAGTGTTTTATATTTGCGCATTGCTGTCGAATTATTTTTGAATTTTTGAAAAACAAATATGTTAAATAAAGAAAAACCATTTTTTTGAACTTACTAGAGATAAGATAGTATTAGGCGTTCATAGTTAATTTGGACTTACGACTTTTTTGCTAAGCAATACTAAATTGATTAAGTTATTACAGCTTAGTTAAAAGGATCCAAATTAAAAATATATTAACAAAATTTTATTCATTTCACTGAATTTGCAACGAGATATGTGAAATATTTTCTTAGTACAGAGTTGTGAGACATTTATCTGATGTAAAATATTCCATTATCCCGAAAATTAGCTTTTGGCGCTTACGACTTTTTTCCTTAGCACAGCAGTATGATTGTTCATGAGAAAAAAGTTCCAAAGAAAATTATTTTCCAAAACAAAAAAGGGTACAAAATTTTGATGAAAATGCTTTCGCTTAATTATAATCAAATAGATTTAGTGTGAAATATACATTTGTTATCTGTAATAGTGCATATAGTGTATTATAGCTGAGATGCATTTCACATTTAAGTGCAGTCTTTGCTTAATTATACATAATTTATATATGTTTGACATATATACATAAATTAAAAGGAACATTTTTAATTAGGGACTCTTTCATGAAACTGTTTTTAATTATTAAAACAAAATATATATATTTAAAATTTTTATTTTTTAATTTTATTTTAATATAAATATAAACAATTTTATTATTGAGCGTATAGGTAAATGCAAAACTAGTGTACTTGAAATTTTCATTCAAAATTTAACTACACTATTGTTGGAATTATAAATTGATTTATAAGAGTTCTGATTGTATAAGAGTTCATTATTTATTTTTACAAAAAAATTCAATTAAATATTTAAGGTATTCAAATATAATATTAATAAAATATTGTGTTACACAAAAGTTTTTCCACTAATTTTTCCTTTGATGTATAATTCTGAAATTATGAAATTTCCTGTATAACTAATAAATCTTTTGGCATAATTTTATGTAAGTTAAATACAAATAGTATTAATTCGTATATTAATAATAATTGTTATATATAATATTTGTATTATTAAAATGTAAATTTATTTTCAATATATATTAAAAAATTAATAATATTTAATATATGGAAAATAAACAATGTGAAATGAGAAAATATTTGTTTTATTCAATATTAAGAAAATTGAAATACATATATTTGAATATGTCCAACAATTTATAGTATACTTTATAACATAATATGAAGATAAAATTTAGTTAATTATAACTTTACTTGCATGAAGAAAATCTAAATTAGGGGAAACTAATTTTTATTTTCAAAAAATTAAATAATATTTGTAGGTCTAGGTCTAATTTTTCAAAAATTTTTTTTTTTTTAAATGAAGTAGTTAGTTAATGAAATTAATTTTAATTTATCTTTTCTAACAATTGACTTTTTAGTTCATTAAAATTTATTCAAAATACCTTTGATTCTGAATCTTCTGTTTTTTTTTTAGGAAGAGAAACTAAGTTACTTTGCTTTTAATATTATATCAAGTTAAAGAATCACATATTGGTTAAAGTAAAATACTTTAAAAAAATTTTAAATAAAAATTTGAAGCTATTATTAATGAAGCACTTAAAATGAAAACTCTATTTGAAAATAGATGACACAAACACCTTATCTTTACACTAGATAAAGTTTATAAGATGCTAACTCAAAATTTATGGAAAATTGTAATATATTAATCATTCATTACCCATTAGTTAATAATTTTTAAATTATAACCCATCAAGAAAATGGATCAATTTTTTTCTAGTTCCGGCCTTTAATTAAATTTTTATCTAAAAATTATATTAAATAAAAATATATCTTCAAATATATCTTTTTTCCAACTTTTCTTAAAAATCTTCTAATTTGTTAAATATTAGTTCGTGCATTCACAATAATAAACACAAATAATGATGAAAAATTAAAATTATGACATTAATTAAAAAAAGAAAGGAAAACATTCTATTTCAATTTAAATAAAATAATGATGATAATTTTTTTAAGAAGGACAAAAACAAACTAAGTTGTTAGTTAATATTTTGGGTTTGTAACGAAATCCTGCCGTAGAAGATCCTGATAGTTTATGATTTTAAATTTTTCAAATTTAGAATCAGCTTGGTACAATTGAAAAAAGAATACCCTGATTTCAAATTTTAATAGAATCAATATATCAAATTTTTAAAATTATCCGTTTAACATATATGTAACCTCTTATATAAAGAAAGGCTGCCGATTCCGATCTAATAAGTTAATAATATCCTGATTAAGTCAAATGCTTTTATATAATTGCTTCTGATTCTATACCCGACCTAATAAATTAATAAAAGTTGAATTTAGTCAAATCCAAAATCTTATACTCCAATCTTAAATTTTAAAAGGTTCAACGCACTTAAAATAATTGAAGTACAAGCTCTAAAATATTTCCAAAAATTATTGCGATAATGTGTAACGTACTATATCTGGATTTTAAATCCTGGACTAACGAACGTCACCCAAGAAATTTTCTATTCCTTAAACCATATTATTTTTTTTAAAATCTAAATTTTCTTTTATGGTTTTTCTTTTTATTTATTTTTTTTAATAATTAATAAAATAAATTAATTGTCAGTCTTTCTATTTCCGTCTTTAAAAAAAACACGGAACCACAACACAAACATAAAGTAAAATATTTTTCAAAGAAATAAAAAAAAAAAAGAATACAACAACAAAAAATAAAATATAATTTTTCTATCTAATATAAAATAGATAGAAAAGGATAGAAAAATAAATTTGTCCTAAATTTTACAATATTTATTTTATTTATAATCAACGAAATACATACACACACAGATACATAAATTTGTGTGCAAAAAAATCTATCAATTATTCAAAAGAAAAACAACATAATAATAACAAAAATATAAAATTTGTTATGATCAAGGACTCAAAATTTTTTGTTTTTGTATTCGGTTTTGGTTTTTTCTTTTAGCGTCTATGTCCTTCGTCCTTTTTTTTAACATTGTTTTTTCGTTTTTATTTTTTTAACTTTATTTCTGTTCGTTTTTTTAATTTATTTATTTTTTTTTTTATTTATTTAGTTGTAGTAATGGTGTTTTGCAAAATCCTTAAACAGGATATTAGGAAAAATTTAAAACCATTAATGAATAATTCTCAAGTGAATTTTGTATTTTCCTTGTTTTTGTGTTCTTGGAAAAAAAAATTATATTATGAAAAGGGTTATTAATTATATGTGAGAGACAGAGAAAGAAAGAAAATAGAAGAGTGAAAAGGATTGCATCTATCCAACCAAATCAATCCTTTGTCACACTTTATGTTTTTTTAATAAATTAAAAAAAAATATTTTTAGTTCTAAAGTAGTATATATGTGTGTGTATATTTAAAATAACGGTAAAGTATTTTACTATAGGGGGGAAAGGGGGCTAAGAAAGAGATAAAAATGCAAAAAAAAATTCGTCTGTGTATAAAATGCAATGTATGATGACTTTTTGTGGTCACAAATAACTAATGAATAATTCCTTTGGTGTGTAAATAAGTTGATGCAATTGGGAAGTGTTTTGGTTAAAACATTTTCTTGTCTGTGAAAGTTAAATATAAAAATTTATAAGTGTTATATATATGTATATATAAAAAAATAAAATAAATGAAATACTATAATAATATTTTCTTGTTTTGTGGTTTGTCTTTATGTATTTTTAACTCTTTTACCACTTTTTTTGTAAATTTTCTTGGTTTTCGGTTGTATTCCAAAGTGAAGAAGTTAAAATTTATTTGTGGTTTCAATGTTTTCCTATAATTAGAATTGAAATAGCAAATTAAAGAAGGTTTTAGTTACGGGAAGTAAATTAATTACCAATTTATTGTAATTATAATTACTTCTATTTTTTAATTAAAATAAAAGCTTTCTGACAAAAGTTTATTAAATTGCAAATTAGTTAAATAATTTTAAGATATTCAAATATATTAAGCTGTAATTTTATATTAAGATGGTGGTTTTATAGTTAAAATCTAATAGCAATTAGTTTTGTTTCTAAATATTTTAATTTCGTGAAAAACTCTGGATATTTTTTTCAGAATATTGTTTAAAATTCTTTTGTAAAATTTAACAAATGCATTTAAAGATAAGTTGAAAACTAATAGAATAAATTTTATCCCTCTTTTATGTTTACCATTTAATCCTGATTTTTTTCAAATATAATCAAAATGATAATTATTAGGATTATGTAGTCTATGAGCTTTAAATTGTATGAAGTTTCTATGACAAATTCGACTTTGTTGTGTTTGGACTTATACTTAAACGATTCTAATTCTATTGCACTAAATTTTATTAAATTATACTTTCAGTGTTTTTTCATCTATGATGCAATCTTGTTCATCATATATATGTCTCAATCTTAGTTTTTTTCTATAATTTTTGTTCATTTTTCATTGTTAATAACTAATGACAGATTTTTATTCAATTTTGCATTTTAAAATATCACCAATCAACTGGTAAATTGGGTTGGCACATGCATTTATGCAATCAATTTGCACCGGTTACTTTTAGGTTCAATTAAAATATAAATTATTGATTTATCATTCATCGGATGGTCCATAATCCACTGCGAAAAAAAAATGTATTTCAAACTATTAACACTTTAATTTTTTTTTTTACATTTCCATAAAAAACGCATTTTATAAAAAAATTACAAAAAAAATGTTTCCCAAAATTGTTCGGTCATTTAAATTATTTTATTATCCATCTACACTAAATCAACAGCATCAAAATAATAAAATATTAATGAATATAATAAAATTTTAATAAAATATGAATTTAAATTTAAGGTTTTTTTTTAAATGTTTATTTTAGGAAAAAAAAATTGTTACAAAAACTTTAAATCACCACAATCCTATCCAGAACTATATGACATTTGTAAAAACCATTACATTTTTTTTGCTGTCGTAAAATAAATATTAAAATACGAATCCTTTTTTTTTTTGGGAAATTAAAATATTGTTATATTTATTCTATTGTTTTTAGTTTAATATGTTAAAGTTAATTTAAATAGTGTTCGTACCTGTGACAAGTTTGTATTTTGGATGCAACTCTAATTCTAAAAATCGCCCTTACAAAATTCTTAGATAAATATTTAAGATACTTTTAAACTAATATTTAAATAACTTTAAATTTTTAACAATGACTAATTTATAGATACAGTTTTCTAATTTCTATATCCGTATCCAAAAATCCTTGATTAGTATCCTGTGGTTTATTTAATCCAGATATTCAAAAGAAGTAATAGAATCAATTTGGTTATATAGAATACACCATAAAGTTTCCCACTTTGAAAAAAACTCCAGTACCTATGATAGAAAAAATAAAAAAAGCTGTTGACTAAAGTCTGCAGTTTGAAAAAAAAAAAAATTTGTTGAATATGTTGAAAAATATAAAGATAACGGTGAAAATAATAATTATTTTAATAATATTTTGTTTATCTAACACATCATGTCAGGTGTAAAATAAATTTGAATTGCAGGTGAATAAATAAATAAATATATATATATATTTTTCAACTGCATTTTAAAAAAAATGTTAAAAAAAACCCAAATGGGAGAAAAAAAAAAGTGTTATAAAACAAATTTTGCTTTTTTTTTAATAACTGTATTTTTTTGTTACTGTAATAAAGATTATAAAATATTTCCCCATAAAGCCTTCATTAAATTTTGTATATATATATATTAATATAAAAAATTCCACCTAAATACTACTAAGTTCCATTGTAATTATTTAGGCTTTTCTAAATTTTTACAGTTATTTTTTAGAAAACAATATTTTAAAGTACATATAAAATTTAACTAAGGGTGCGTTTATATTGGAGCTGCGATAAGTGATAAGAACATAACATAGAAAATTATATATTGTGTATTTTTTATCAAAACGATGCTCCAATTTTAAAACCTCTATTAAATTTATGTATATAATTATCTACACTATGCTTTTATCGATTGAAGCTCCAATATAAATGCACCCTTAAATTTAAAAGCAAGTTTTACTCCCCAATCTTAAGTGGGAAATTTTATTAAAAAAAATTAAATTAAATAAATTATTTTATTATACATAACCCTCGTATTTAATTTGATATATGCCACAAGGATAATCCAGCAATAACATTGTTTTTCGCCACATGCCACTTTGGCATAAAATTTTTTTTGTTTTAAGTTGAAGGTTACGATTTCTTGTTCCAACCATACGTTTTCTAATTCCAAACCCTAAAATTTATTATAGATAGTGTCAATATTGGCAAATATTAAAAAACTAAAAAACACACGCCCCTATTCAAAGTTAAAATTTACTATCCATTGCAGAAACATATTTCTATAACCGAAGGAGAGTTATAAATTTTTAATATTCTCCATAATCTATTCTGTATTTTTGAGTTTTTCATATTATATTAGGTATTCTAAATTTTCTATTACATTTGTGTCGTTGTAAAGGATTACGGTAGATATATATAGTGTATGGATTCGATCAGAATCGAAAAGTGAGTATGTGTGCGTCCGTCTCTTTGTACGTTTTTATACAAGAGTCGTTCGAGTAGTTTCCGTACAACTTTCATTTTCGTCTACACATAAGTAAGTATACATAAGTAAGATCTAATAATCTGACCAATAGCGTAGTGGTAAAGACACCTTCTTTTATGTGGAAGGTATCGTGTCAAACTTGGGTCAGATCATATTTAATAAAAAAATATTAAGTAAAATTGTATAATTATATCGCACATAATAAAGATTTAATAAAAATATAGAAGTAACAACTCTAGCGTTAGATCATAGATGGCGCACAAACTTAACATGTGTGATTAATAATCTTATAAAATATCCTTTATATTAAAATATCCTTCACATAAAATATCCGAATAATCAACGACTTAGTGAATATAATAATTAAAAAAACTGTATCCCAGTCTAAATAGACTTTGTAAATGCCAAGAATGTTAAAGGGTTGGAAAAGGAATAAAAGAAAAAAAATTAATCAAATCATATAAAACTGGTGCACCCGGCGTTTGAAATTCGAACATTTGTCGCGCTCAAATATATATTTAAATTCATGACCGTATAAGCCGATTAATATATATTATGATGTTTTATTCGAGTACCCTAGGGTTGACACAGTCTACTCTATACTCTGCCACGTTTCTGTTTTTGTTTATTTTCTGTTTGCTGTGCGCTCAAATTCAATTTTCCCTTCAACAAGTTTAATTAAACTGCAGGAAAGAGAACAAAAACAAAAAAAAAAAACTAAGAGAAAACAAAAATAGTAGAAAAATAAAACAATATTCTGTGATGCACAGTTGTAATATACTTTGATGATAAAAAAATAAAAAAAGATGGGAAAAGGATTTATTTTTTAAAGTCCTTTTTATCTTTTTTTTTTATTTTTATATTTATTTTTTATTTTTCGTTGAAGGGATTTTATTTATTTTTTTTTATTATTTTTTATTATTTTCATATTTTTGTATTAATTTATGACATGTGAAGGATATTTTTTTTGTTGTTATTTTTGTTTTTTGGTAAAGATTATTAATTTTTGTAAAAAAAATAGTGAAAGGAATATTTAAATGGACTGTGGTGGAATTGGTAATGGCAGTTGAAAGATTATTAATCATTTAAATCAAAAAACAAAAAAAAATAAAATAAAAATAGAATAAAAAAAATTATAAATAAAATTTATAAAAATTGATTTTAAAGTATAAAGTATTTAATAGATTTATTAATTAAAAGCTTAAAAAAAAAACGTTTTTGATGAACTCTTAAAAATTACTTAAATATTGGATACTTATTTTGCAACTGAATGAATAACTTATGTACATATATATTTAATTTATTTATTAAAATGGATTTATTTACTTTTAAAAATATTTGGAAAAGGCGTTTTTTCACACAAAATTTTATTTAATTCAAATTTGGCCAATTCTTAAAAACTTATGCTATGGCTTCAATAATTTATTAAAATTAAAATAAGATTGTCTTTAATCGAATATACGTAATATATTTATTAATTTAAATATTTAACCGAAATTTTGAAGGTACACATCTGAAATCCCTTAACTAAGAGACATTTTACTACCTTACCCTTATTTAAATACTCTCTTTGCGGAATAAATGCTTTTAACCTTATGTTTTAATGTAAAAACACAAAATTCCAAAGAACTAAGATAAAAAAAAATATTTAAAATAAAACTATAGAACACTAATTAAGTTTTTTTTTAAAAATTCAGACTTCAAGTAGTTAAACCATAAAACGATATTTTTAAATATGAACAATTGAACCCAACCCATTCAGACTGATCTAAAAAATAGATGTCCTAATTGCTCCCTTATGAAAATGTTTATTTTTTTGTTATTATTTTCTCTTTAAAGAGAAAGTGATTCAAAATTGATGTTTAAAGAAAATTTTATAAAATTAAAAGGACTTCACAAAAAAAAAAAAAAAAACTTTCAATTATTTTAAAAAGGATAACGAGTAAACTTTTAATCAAATTTAATATAATATATTTTGTTTTTATTTTATTTTTATTTTTTTTTTTTATATTTTATATTTACTTTTGAATACATATTTTAATTTAAGTAAAATTTTAAATTAAATACGGAAAAGAGCACTTAATAATCTTATTTAAGTTAAAAAGAAAATACACAAAATTTAAATTTTTTTGGGATAAACAAATAATTTTCGTATTTAAGTTTTAAAAATTGTTTTATTTTATTATTGTCAAGATTTGAAAACTAAATTTTATTTAAAACTAAAACTTTGTTTAATTATAATTTTTCAAACATAATACATGTATTTGGTTTTTGTATAAAAAATTAATAGTTGTATTACAAAAAGTCTTAAAATTTTTGTATCTGGTGATTAAAGGACTTTATTTTTTAAAGCTTTTCAAATAAAAATATTGGTTTAGTTGCAAAAATAATTCAGATACAAATTAGCTAAAGTTTTGAAGATATACACGACCTTTAAGAAACTTTTTATCGATTTCTTGAAAATGATTTTATATATCAATTAAAAGCCTTGTTAGAAAAACAGAAATTGATAAAGCTTAGGATTATATGGTTGATGAACTTTTGAAAATTCTTTAGGGCATTTCAAAAAAAAAATTCTAAAATATAATTAAAGAATTGAGTTATTAACTAATAGTAAAAGCAAGTTGTAAAATTCAAAAGAAGAATACATACTAAATCTAATTCTGTGTAAAATGAAACAGAAAGTTTTCCATTAAATTAGAACCATGTTCAATTCTGGTCCATTTCAAATTTAAAAACAATTATCACGCTCGAATAAATTCTTATTTATGGAAATACGTGCACCACTTGCATAACCACAAATATCAAACCTAACAAAAAATTATTATGGTAATAATAGTAGTAATTTATTAAAAAGAATCTTTGATAGGCAATTTATTATAATTTTTTGTTTTGTTTTTCTTTTACCTTATTGACAAATTTTTCAAATACCTATCGATTTTACATCTAATAGATAAAGTAGCCAATAAATTAAATACAAACTTTCAACTAATGTTATTTATATTAATATTATATATAAATAAATTCAATGAGTGATAATTTCATTTTACAAATTATTTATTATCAAAAGATTTATGATGCGGTTAGAAGAAATCGATAAAAGGTTCTTTAATATTATTGGTCATATGAATATAATTTATCAATTCATAAAAGTTATAATACATGATACATGATACTTGATAATAATAATAAGTTAAGTGAAAAAGGATATGTTGTATATATGATATTGTAAGGATAAAAGGATTCTTTTCTTTAATTTTTCATATTTTTTTATTTGTATTATTCTTATATAATATGAGGTCCTTAAATAATAAAGAAGCAAAAGGGAAAATAATATATTATATACATTATATTTTATGTTCACAATTATGGAATGAAAATGAAAGGATTATTGAAAATAAAATTATGGAATGGGAAAGACTAAAAAAAGTATAATAAAATTATTTAAAATATATTTCCAAAAATAATAACTATATTATTTATAATATCTATTATATAACTTATGTAAATTATATTAAATATCCTTTTTTAGAAAAAGAAACTTTTGAAAACTTCTTATATTTCTGTTCAAAAAAGGAAAAGGTTTAAATTTAAATAAACTTTTAATGTATTTAATTAATTTGAATATTTAGAAAAAAAAATTATTTTATAGAATAACTATTTTGAAAATTAAATCTATTTGCACCTACCTAGTCTTTTAATCCCGTATTTTGGCTTAAATAAAGGTTAAAACTTACTTGTTAGTTATTAAAAGATTTTAAAATTAGCTTACACCTGGATTTATTGGATTAATTAAAGTTGAATGATATTTACTTTTCACTTGTTAAAAACTCTGTTGGAAAAAATGTTTTTTTTTTTTTTGCTATATTAATATTTTATTATTATTTACTATTTTGTCCAATAATTTATTATAAGTTTTTTCAAAATACTATAATCTGTTTTAAAATTAATTTTTAAATGTTTTGTATTTAAAAATTGCTTTTAGAGTCTTTACAAATATTATAGTTTACAAAATACAATTTATATAATGTATATAATATCTGGAATGCTAGAAATTGCACCAACTCCAGGGAAATGGAATTACATTTCTAAAATTTCAAAAAGATTTAAATACAGAAGAGTTATTCGTTTTTTTTTTTTAATTCTAAGATATTATAATTTTATAAAATATAAAAATACTAAGTATAAAAGATATCCGTTTTTAATTTTTTAAAAATTAAATATTTGTTTAATTTTAAATCCTTTTTTCTACAAAAAAACATAAAAATTAAAAAAAAAAATTGTTAAAGAAATACTCATTAAATTTTAATTAAAATCTGAATCATAATTTAAAAAAAAATATATAGAAAATGAAAATCTGTTATGTATGGAAGACAAACATTAACAGTAGAACTCCATTAACAAGAAGTATAGTCTATTTTACATTTCGTCATTCAGGGATTCAAAAAATCTTTTAATCATGATCCATTTAAAAAAGGATATTAAGTAAACTCAGAGTAGAGTTTTTAACTTACATAATAATTATAGAGGGTAGTTAAATAATTAAAGTTTACGTTCTTTTAAACCGTCCTCTCTTATTTACCCATGAATTAGCTGGGCCTGGGGATTATATAAAAATTGTATCTTAACTTATATTCTAATGTCATTCTTTTTGACTAATGTTAGTATTTTTATTAGAAGGTTAATTCTTAATTCTTTAAATGTGCCAAAAATGTAAATAGAGCATTAAATTTTATGCAATTACTGCTCTGCGTTTAATTCTTGAAACTTATCCTTTAAAATCCATAAAACAATAATTCAAATAAGCATTTATTTAACAT